>LBLO01000338.1:0-30319 GCA_004354395.1 Chondrostereum purpureum | reverse complement strand
CCAAGACACAATTATNGGGTTCCTAGAGACCTTGACAAGCAAGGAGACGAGGAGGTGTGTATGGTCGGCATAAGCATGCCGAAATGATGTCGGGGCTTAAAGCTCTAAAGCTTGGAGCTTGAAGTTTTGCTGTTTCTCGTTATATGGGGCANGGGGGACCTACAAACCCTAACTTCGGTATATTACAAACATGGAGTCATGACAAAAATTCCAATGCGAGTGACCTGTCCTTACCTACCGATGAGGCGTCTTCAAGTCTAAGCCCCGACATCATTTCGGCATGTGGATGCCGACCAAGTGACGCCGGCCGCCACATGGAAAGTCATCCTTCCTTCCTCTCACCATGCTGCCTCCCTTATAGTATCAGCATTGGCCCTTCATTAAAATCTTTAAGTCGGCGTGTGGGTAGTCGTGTTGCGTGATGTTTAGTCGCGTAACTTGGCCGGCCCAATAAANCCATTGCGAGCCAAGCACTTCTCTCTACCTGAACCCGAGGGCAATCATCCCTGCGAATGGAAACCACATACTTCCGAGACTGCCACATGTCCAAGTTCTTGGTTTCTCTATCAGTATAAAAGGGACTTTTGCTACCATGAGTTTATCTTTGCCGACGCCCCAGGTTTCACGATGAAGTTCGCAGCACTCTCTGCTTGGATCGTTTCCGCTGTCTTGATTGGTGCTCATGCAGGACCTATCTCGTCTGAAGAGATAAAGGAAAAATCTGAAGCTGGACTACGCCTCATTTCGCTTGGAGATGACATAGAGCCTGAGTGGAAGACCGAGGAGGAAGTATTCACCCTGATTAGGGAATACGTGGATTTTGTGTGTATCTTTATTCTCAGGTCTAGACTGGTCGTTGACTTGAATTCAGGTTGATCTTACCTTTGTTTACGAGCGCCAATCTACACAACCTCCTGCAGCTCAGAGACTGCTTGCCATTGAGTGTAAATTTATTTAGTGACCCTTCACATTGAAACTCTAACACTAAATGTCTGTATTGTAGATGCCGCACCCTCTCACCAAGCAGAGGTACAGAAAGTTTTGGATGGTCTCTCACTCGAGACTATGCAGAGCTACCTTGACGACCTGAGTTCTTTCCATACTCGTTGGTACCAATCGGAGACCGGTTTGCAGGCCACGGAATGGATTATCGACACCGTACAGGGTGTAAGTCGCTATTTTGTCTTGAGACCCTCATCTGCTAACGATATCGCTCCATAGATCATCGACCAATACTCCTCCGACGCGACAGTGGCAGCTTTCGATCATTCGTGGCTGCAAAGTTCCATCGTTGCAAAAATTCCAGGAACAACAGGTCAGAGAANTGTTTGCATTTATACGACCGCTTCTGACCATGTCGTCGATATAGATGGTCCTGTTACGATCATCGGTGCACACATGGACTCTGTAGATGGTTCTAACCCCACGAGTGGTCGTGCTCCTGGGATGGATGATGATGGCTCGGGATCAGTGAACCTCCTGGAAGCTTTTAGGGCGTTATCAGCCGCAGGGTTTGCTCCCTCTACTCCAGTCGAGTTTCATTGGTGAGTCGCAAAATTACTGGTAGGACCCCAAGAGTTGGTTGCTTATGATATCACTATCTACAGGTATTCCGGCGAAGAAGCTGGTCTATTGGGATCGTCTGACATTGCTACCAACTACAGCGCTACGGGTGTTGATGTGAAGGGGATGTTGCAATTTGATATGACTGCATAGTATGTGTTCGCCCCACTGACTTCTTATTATTGTTAATGTGTTCCTAATTCAGCTTCCGTCCAGGAACTGAGGAAGTGGTTGCCTTCATTCCAGATCGCACGGATGCGACGTTGACTAGTTACGTGGGCACCCTTGTTGACGAGTATCTCTCTATTCCCTGGGTTATTGGCCCTCAGGTATGTTAAGATTTACTGTCATTGTTCCTACATATCTCATGTACATTTAAACCCCTAGTGTGGCTACGGATGCTCAGACCATGCCTCTTGGACAACACAAGGGTATCCTTCTGCATTCCCCTTCGAAACCCGTTTCGGGCAACACAACAGGGCTATCCATACCCCCAACGACAGATCCAATGCCACAGGTTTCTCTTGGACTCATTCCTTCGAGTACGCAAAGCTCGCTGTAGCCTACGTTTACGAGACCTCTGCATAAGTTTAATGAGTTGTAGATGAGCCTACTTTATAATCAAAAGGTGTCTTGGGGGTGACTTTGTTGGGCTGTCATTTCCGACAGTCTGTTTGAGTGGTTTGAGCTCAAACTGGAAGAGATGCGGCGGCCGAGTAATGTATTGCACCGAGCGCAGCCATTCTTGAATCTGGTTCAACGAGTCTAGCCTCGCCAACTCAGACGCCAACTGATTTATTTTGAATCCTACCAAGGTTTCACGATCTTGGTGATCCACTCCGTATTCAGAGTACACTCGGTACAAATGATAGGCACTAAATGTAGTTTAGGAGTGGCAATGTCAGTAGTACATGAAGATGAAAGTCCAGATAATTATTATACGTTAATTTACGGTTGTCATGCGTCATAATTTCATTGCCATAAGTATCATAACAAGCCAAATATCCCACTCGTTTCCCTCTATTCCCTCCTTTTACCCAGCAATTCGCTCAACCTACTGGCTGCGATCCCTTTCCCCAACTCACCGTCCCTTGGTTTCATCTCACTTCGTGTATGGTGATGATGATTCCTTCCATGCCCATTCCCCAGCACCAACGAGAATCTTTTCAAGCGACTGTTTTGAGGTGAACTAAAGACCGATTTTTGCGATTCATGGCTCTCTGATGTCCCACCGCTGCGTGTCGTCACGCTGGTTGTTTGAAGTGCGACTGCGGGCAGAGAGAACCGTTTATGTCTTCTAGCCGTATCTTCCCTCCTCATTTCGGCTGCCTGAGGGGACATACTCTCCCGCTCCGTGCCCATCGACGAGGACGAAAAGAATTCGTCTTCTTCTAACACAGGCGAGCCCATGTCGAACTGTTGTCCTCCGAATACTTGGTGATAACTCTTCGGTCGCGAGCTAGTCGACTTGACCCTTATGCGCCCTCCATTGGATTCACTAAAACCCGCAGAGGACAGATCGATCTCATCAGAAGAGGAGCGTTGCAGGTTCGAGGGCATGGCCATGAGCGCTTCTGGAGTAGCGACAGGCAGCGATGGCATAGACAACCACGACGGTAAGTTTGTCAAAGATGTTATCGTTCCGTGAGAGAATCCTTGCGACATGGTTTGTTGTTCATCGTCTTCAGAGCCATCCAACAAAGGGAAAACAGTTTCGTAACAAGCCGTGCATGCTCTCGCCGCTTTGCTGGAGTCGTCCCTGGCGTTGGGATCGGATACAAAGAATGTCTGGGAAAGAAAGTCATACAGTGAAGGGGGCATCTTCAAGGTATACTACGCACCTTATTAGAACAAGAGGCGCATACACATCTCCCACATAACCTACAGTGGTGTCTTCTTCGTCTCCATCCGAACGACCTCCCACATCTCATACATCCCTGGGCCTTTTCGTCTGGAATCCAAATCGCGGGAACCCAATGTTCTACTTTCCCTCGACGTCCAACAACAACTTCCTCTGTGTCGTTCCGTGTGAGAGACCCCACTCGCTCGTCAGATGGAGGGAATGGCAGGGCTTGCAATGCTCTTCTCAGATGAGTCGTTGACGAGGATGATGTTAACGTTGAGTTGGGATTGGTAACATGAAGAGATACCAAGAGTTGGGCTTTTGCCTGACGGATCGTCATACACCATCCATCTCTTTCCGATTCCGAGTCTGTGATAACAGCAATGAGAAATGAAATGGCAGCTCTGAGAAGTGACAGGGATTACCTGCAAAAACCACGAAACTTCCCTCTGGGCTCAACACTTCAAATCTTCTCTCCTCCCCGGGCTCTCGAGGAGGGGTGATCACAACTTCAAGATCAACAAGCTCTGCCTTTCCCTTGAATACCCAGCGGTCATCCACCCCACTTGCACTCGAATGTCTATGGATTCCTCCAGTCTTCGGTGGCGGGATAACACTTCGAGTTTTAGCAGGAGATGGCGGACCTGGACGCATGATAGGCAACTCTGTTTCGCTCTTACTCCGACTCCGAATCATCCCTGGCCGTTCTTGTTCTACCAATAGGTTCGTCTTGCTGCCGCTGTTGTTCCAATATCCAGTCCAAGTAGATTCATCAGAGGGTGCAAGCCATATAAGGCAGTCTGAGAACAGGAGGAACTCTCGCTCACGCGGTGCTTCGCTTCTCTCAACATGCATCAACGAACCCCGTTTGAGGAGGGTTCGACCGGGACTGATGAGCTGGAAAGGTAGGTTCGGCGTGGAGCGCTGCAGAGCCAGAAGAGACAGTGTTTGGGCGTGGGTATGGAGGGAAGTATTCAATGAAGTTGTTACTAAAGGAGAGACTAAGTCAGCTGGGATACATCGTCAGAAATGATAGTGCGCACTCTTGGATACTAAAGCATGTGCTGCAGTCAATTGCGTATATTCGTCGTCCTCTGGGTTGGTACAACGGATGAGATCCTTCAACAACAAGAGATACCGAGGACAGCGTTGAACGATGGTCAACAACCAATCCCTCAGCTTGAGCTTGCCGCATCTAGGATCCGCTTCTTGCAAAGCAAGAAATGATGCAAATGCGTGATTATAATCCGAGTTAGGACGATTTGCGGTAGGAGGCGTGATTAAATTCGCAAGCGTGCTCATAGTGGTGGGGAACGCCATAATGAAGGGTGTGTAGAGGGACAAGTAAGGAAAATGGGAGATGAGGATAGGAGATAGAGGTTCGTCTGCGATTTTTGCAAGACCATCTGGATACAGTAGAGATGTCAGAGAGTCGAAGAAGGAACGATGGAAATTCCATATGTCGATGAAATTCGAAAATACGGAGGTTAGAGCAGGACGGTCGAGCAGCGGGCTATCAGTGTCTAGCGTATCAAGAATAGGCGTGAGAAAGTGCTAAAGTATCAGGGCTGTTCGTTAGTGTCGAATGAGAGGCTTCAAGATGAACTGTCCTCACTGAGTAAATCATCTCCAAACCTTCCAGATACGCCTTCTCTGTCTCGTAGAATTCCTGTACGATTTTCCTCCTCTTACCCTCTATGGCCGCCGTTGTATGCATCATCGCTCTCTTACTCTTTCTAGGAGATTCCATTGATCCTGGTCGAGGTTTCTGCCTCTTTCCGACATTCAGGTTCCTCATAATGGCTGGCATTTGGGAGCCTGGTGCTGANCCGTCTTCAGGTAGAGAGTCAAACGATGCTACGCTCACTACAGACTCTCTATGCATTAGGGAAGGAGCTGTAGGGAGAGAAATTCTTCGAAAAGGAAGATGTGTAGGTCTTGAATGGGGCACAGGTCGTACTGGACCGTCAGAAGAGGATGGAAAGGAAACCCCAGAATTAGTGTCCTCTGTTATTTATTTAGTATTGTGAATGAATGTTTAGACCAGATTTCAACACGTACCATGAGCCATGGCCATCAGGCGGTTTGTTCGGGCGGAATCTTGGCCGTTCAACAGGAGTAGCGTGGTGCTCAGTGCCTTGCTATAAGCAACTGGAGTTTCCGCTTATAAAGTTACACGCAAAGTGTGAATATCACAGTTCCCTACTGAGCGAGAATGATTAGGATGATAGCTCCAACTGCTCCCACTTATGAATTACCGAGAATTTAGTATGCCTGCCTAATTTTAGTTAAATGCGACAAGGAGTTCTTTCTTTGGGGTTCAGCAGTGCTCCATTGAATAATATGAAGACAATGCTCATCACCCACTGCTAAGGGTCTACGTCGTGATGGTCGAGATCAACCTGAGACTTACCAGAGCAAGAGGGGAGACTGGCCAGGATTTATTCGCCGGGCCGTTCATTTCACCTNGGTCTACGCCACATTATCACTGTTCTACTTCAAACCATCTCTGTCCCCCAGTAGTAACTCATCGCACCATCAGTACATGTTTTTGTAAATAAAAGTAAAGAATCGTTTCGCGCAAAGACAAAGTGCGCTCCATCTCAGGAGGTGTCCTCAGTTACCAGCTGATGCATTAAGATGTCCTGTAATATTCTCGAAGGAGACTGAACATCGAGAAGAAGAAAAGAGAATCTGTTAGGAATATACTAATGTCAATTTTAGAAGGGTTTGACATGGAGGGTGAAGTAGTGTATATATTATATAATACAAAATGAATACTACCCGCTCGAGAAGATAAATAACCAAACGTATTCAATCAGAGTTAGTTAAATCGCACTACAATGTTCGGTATCATGATGACCGGTACCGTACAACTGATGTTCGAGTTCGAGATTTACCTTGCTAGTACATCTAGTTGTATAGATGTGCTCAAGTGGTACCGCGGTACCGTACTCTCAGTAATGTGTTTCCCTCAGCTGTTCCGAAAGTGGTTCTGTATATTGGTCGATTTGAGCGGGGATAAGTAGTTTGAGAGAGCTTTCCTTGCGTAAAATGAAAACGGAGATCACTAACCACTATAATCAGAGTAGAAATGTGTTTACAGCAACTAGGATTCTGCTTGTTCGTGGTTTACATGTAAGTCACTGCCGATTTCCGAACCAATCTTATCTTATCTTATCTTATCTCTCTAAAGTGTTTTTACGACGTGATCAAGCCGTGATTCTGTTACCCAAAACTTGACCTCCATGTCTAAGCCAATCGGTGAGCATTAATTTACAAAAATTTATGGCCTACAAACCTAAGATGCTCTGAAAGCTTTGCTGTCGGTATACGACAAATCTGATCTGCTCGAGCTTGCGAAAGGCCTCGATTCTGCCGGAGTGAGATTACTTGGCTCGGGAGGAACTGCAAAAAAGATCAGAGAAGCTGGGATCCCGATCGAGCAAGTGATTTATTTGTGGGAATACGGGCTTGAAAATCCTTAACGTTACTACAGAGATGTTTCTGATATCACAAAAGCTCCTGAAATGCTAGGAGGGCGGGTGAAAACTTTGCATCCGGCTGTCCACGGAGGTAGGTCTCTCAACAACTCTATATCCAGCTCAACATTAATTTTATCCTAGGTATCTTGGCTCGTTCGATTCCATCCGACCAAAAAGATTTGGAATCCCAAGGAATCTCACCCATCTCTATCGTCGTCTGCAACCTATACCCTTTTACCTCGACTATCTCCCAGCCAAATTGTACTCTGGCAGATGCCGTCGAGGAAGTGGACATCGGTGGTGTGACCCTCCTACGCGCTGCCGCCAAAAACCATGAACGTGTGTCTGTACTCTCTGATCCAGCCGATTACAAGGATTTCCTCGATGCTTGGAACAAGGGAAATGGTGATGTTGGCCAGGGTTTGAGAAGCAAGTTGGCTCTAAAAGCTTTCGAGATGACCGCAACCTACGATAGCGCTATCAGTGGTTACTTCCGGGAGCAATACGCATCGGGGGAGAACCCTGTTGGTGGCTCCGTGCAAAGAATTGCTCTTAGATATGGCGCAAATCCTCATCAAAAGCCTGCTCAAGCCTATGTCACTGAGGGAGAGCTTCCTTTCAAAGGTGCTGCTCTCATTTGAACATGTTAAAACACTTGAGTTGACGTCCCTATAGCTCTTTGCGGATCCCCTGGTTACATCAACTTGCTCGACGCACTTAATTCGTACGCCCTGGTCAAAGAACTCCAGGAAGCACTTAATCTTCCTGCTGCTGCCTCATTCAAGCATGTATCTCCAGCCGGTGCTGCTGTTGGCATTGAACTGGACGATATCGAGAAGAAGGTGTACGGTGTCGATGACCTGAAGGAGCCTTTGACTCCTTTGGCCTGCGCTTATGCACGGGCTAGGGGAGCTGATCGCATGTCTTCATTTGGAGATTTCATTGCTCTTTCCGCTCCTTGCGACCTTGCTACGGCCAAAATAATATCTAGGGAAGTATCCGATGGCATCATTGCTCCTGGCTACACACCAGAGGCTTTAGATGTTCTCAAGAAGAAGAAGGGTGGAAAGTACTGTGTTATTGAGGTACTTGTACTCTTTTGAGCACACCCTGATAGTCATATTAACCGAGCCACTGGCCCAGATCGATCCCACGTACGAGCCAGCCGAGATAGAGACCAAACAAGTCTACGGTATCCATCTTCAACAGAGGCGAAATAATGCAAAGATCGATTCCAAACTTTTTGAGAATATCGTCACCACCAACAAGGAATTGCCTACTTCGGCCCAGACAGACCTTATCATCGCTACTCTCGCACTGAAGTACACTCAGTCTAACAGTGTGGCGTACGCACGTCATGGCGCTATCATTGGACTAGGTGCAGGACAACAATCCAGGATCCACTGCACACGTCTCGCTGGAGGAAAGGCTGATCTGTGGTGGCTTCGCCATCATCCCCGTGTCCTTGCCTTACCCTTCAAGAAGGGTGTAAAACGGGCAGAGAAGGCAAACGCAATTGATCTCTACGTCGGTGGTGAGGTGTTAGAGGGAGGAGAGAAGCAGCAGTGGGAGAGCCTGTTCGAAGGATCGGTTGAGCCATTGACCGATGAAGAGAGGAAAGAATGGGCATCCAAGTTGGATGGTGTTTCATGTTCCAGCGACGCGTTCTTCCCCTTCCCCGACAACGTTCACCGGGCGAGGAAGAGCGGTGTCAAATACCTCGCCGCACCTAGCGGAAGCGTGATGGATGCCGAGTGCATCAAAGCCGCAAATGAACATGGAATTGTGTTTGCACACACTTCGTTGAGACTATTCCATCACTAAAAGGAAAGAACGGTGTCAGAGAAGAAGTAAAATATCAAGGTATTGGATGTAAGGTATCGCAGTATGTAGTGTCGCAACTTATTGACTATCGCGTATAGACTGTTGTTTCTTGGAGTTCTCTCTTTCAGTGATGAGATCAGCTCCCCATTTTTGAACCTCTTGGTGACGTATTTTAGGTAGACTTGAGTCGAAGAATGTCTGGAGATTCTTGTCTGGATGTCTACCTTCGTATTCCGAAGCTAGAGACACCATTTAGAGCTTGGATCGAGCACCATACAACAAYGTGCATTACCTTGCGATGCCATCTCGAACCTATCGAGGTCTTTGACAAATCGCGCCTCCGCAGTTACACCTTCCTCGTACTCCTAGAGCTCAACGTCATCAGCACATAAAATATAGGGAAGACGGATTTTAGGAATTTAACCTTCCAGAGCATCTCAATTTTCTTTGCAGCTGGACTATCGTGGAGCATGTCATGCACAATGTTGTACATGGCTTCCTGTGTGCAATATTGAGCTCGACAGCAGATAGATACTATCCACAAGGCCTATGTGAAGAACCTCTTCTAGGCGACGTTTCTCCTCTTTTGGGATACCCTCCCGCGGGGAGATATCACCCACTAAAAATAATATATCAATGCCACAACAAGACATGGTTGAGTATAGCTAGCCACCTTGAGCTTCAGCGAGATCGTGAACTAAACACATCATTACGCATCTGAACAGAAAGCAAACGGTAACCTCCCCACGATAGTACCACTATACCTTGACTCACTTTGAAATATCGAGTTGATTGTCTGACGAGCACATAGCAAGCAGAGCCATTCGGTACATGTGATCTGATATACTAGATGTATGTTTATCTTCTTGGATAAGAAGAACGGTGCACAGAAGACGATTACCTCTCAGGATCTGTTACCTTCAAAGTCGATTGAACACCTTTGTTAGCTCGAGCAGGGAGCTGGTATCAAACTACATACCTGATGGTCTACCCATCCTGTCCTTCTTTGTGTCTAAGGGTATATAAAAGGATATGGCAGAGTGAGAACTGTTGAGTCTTACTTTCAGACGCTCCAAGAGATGGAAGAAGGCTAGGCGATCCGCTGTCACATCCCCAGAAGACTCATAAAGTGGCGGAAACTGTCGCTTGATTTGCGACATTATATCAAAATCTGAAAAGCTCTTGAATAGAATATACAGGTCGAGTCGACGCGCTGGTGGTAGCGAATGTCTAATTGCGCGACGTGCTTGTACATGTTTGGCTCACTCGGAAACGTATCGGNCCGTGCTCCTTCAGCGACGCCACCCCGGACTCTGGTCGGATACACCAGGGATGTGGCTACATACAAGGCTACAACCAGCTACGCCACTAGAAACCGAAGCTTATATTAATCCCGTCATCACAACTTCCTTACACCGCGACTCATAAAATCTCGAAAATTCCAATGGGAGAACAAGTATAGAGGGCACTTCTGTGTTCAAGTTGGTACGTACGGATGATCTCTGCACGTCATCGTCTGTTCGGAGCTGTATGGAAGGACGGGGCATAGTTTTCTACTACGGCTTTCCTTAAGGTGAGAGAATGCCATCTCCCAAAGCTTGAAGAAGACAGCAAGTCCACCCAATTCTGAGCCGAGTATACCTTTCATCAGTCTTTCATCTCTTTGCCCACTCATATTGGAAGCTGGTAACTCGTTCTTATTCTAGGTCATGAGGACCCAGCGCTGGTTGGTTTATTGGTGTAGTGTTGGGATCTCTGAATTTGAGCAGCTTGTCACCCAACAGGACGTGCATTTTTTTCATAACACAGCACATTTGAATTTTTGCCGGGTTCTGCCTTGGGTGGGCGCGGCCGCTCTCCTGTTGAATCAGATCTATACCAAGATGCGGGGCTCGTCTTGGTAATCCTTTGCTGGACATGAATTGGGATGGGTGTATGGGAGGTGTCTCGACGGCGTTGTACCGTTGCTGAGGAAGGTCAACAACAGCTTTATTGCTGCGGATGAATAACGTTTTTTACTCTTATCGGGATCTCTCCTGCCTCGGGCCATAGAAGGAAAGAAGATCGATTCTGGTCCATTTCTGGGTGAGTTCAATTGGCCGTTTGTACTCAATTGGCCGTTTGCATTCAATTGCCCAAGTTCACGAGTCTTGTTCGAACAGCCACACGCAGTCCTGCCAAGTGATGATCAGTCTCTTAGCGCGGCAACTCACTTCAGCCAATTGTTGGTCCAAGTGTGTAGCACGGATCCTCCCAGGTCAGAATATATGATACAGCGACGAGGTTGGATACCTGTACCTTGAAGTCAGTCGAGTCGAAGGAAATAGTCGAATTTCAACCCAGTTTGAGGCTGAGATTCATTCTACAAAAACACGTTCTTGGGTTCCTCTGCTCTCAGCTGCTTCCGTCACCGGAGACAGTTAAACCACGGGTATCCAAATTATGCCTTGGTGAACAGCCTCCCATCTCGGAGGTTCCAAGATACTTGCTTTATAACCATCTTGTTTGTATATATGTCCATGCCTAGACAAGACAGTTTTCTCCTGCCTCTTGACGCTCATGCTGGAGTTTTCATTTTCTATCCGTGCCCTGGTTGTTGTCCTTCTAACCTCTTGGGTATTCGGTAAGGTGAAGATCTATAGATGGTAGATAACAATACTAATACCTTCGCAGGCCACAGTGAGCCGGCGAGACCGCTCAGGAGGCTCGCGCGTCCATCTATTCTTCTTCCAATCGATATCCTTCCACGAGCGTCCACTGACAAACGCACANTTGTCTTCACGCTCGACCGCCCTCCGTCATGACGATTCCTTCCGTGTTATAATCTCTGCGTTTGACGAAGACTTTTATATCCATCTACGCCCTAACGACCATCTCATCCACCAGCGGCCCGAATCAATTACCACACAACCTCTGACGATGGTAGCATTGTCACCCGCGAAACAGTANCCTTAGTGCGCGAAACTATACGTGCTTATTGGGGAGAGGTTGTCCGGGAGGAATACACCGACGCCCGCATGCTCGAGGATGCAGCGAAGGTCTACCGSCCCAGCACAGATCCTCGTACTGAACTTGGTTGGGCACGAGTCATGGTTCACAGCCAAGGCAGCGCGACAGAACCTCCTTCTTTCGAAGGTGCTTTCAGCGTGAATGGGGACATTCACCATATCATGACTCGAGAGAACTACCTCCGCACCAAACATCCGCTCGATCCCGAGCGCGTTGAAGATATCGAGGACAGCAATTTGGTTATCTGGCGAGACTCCGATGTAATGACCCACGAGGAGGAATACCTAGCAAGAACAGGTTCTGTCCCCACAAAGGCGCTCCGGGAACCTCAATCATGCGGACATGACCAACTTTTGTACAATACAGACCCGTTACAAAACCCGCTTCTCCGGAGGAAGAGCCCTCCTGTCAGCAAGTACTCCTGGCCGTTTGGGAATCTTTCTCTCGGTCGTAGACAAGATATCGTTGGCTCTGATATGAACTCTAAGTGCGCGTTGTTCTCTGCAAAACATACTGGTCAATTATTTATCTCGCATATGTCATGTAGTTTTGCAGATACCATCGGCGACACCAATGGTTGCCCCAAGACTCAAAGGATTGTAAGTAATAGGTTTTGGTTTTCCCGCACAGTCGTCCTTAAAACTTT
This sequence comes from Chondrostereum purpureum, assembly GCA_004354395.1. Taxonomy (NCBI): domain Eukaryota; kingdom Fungi; phylum Basidiomycota; class Agaricomycetes; order Agaricales; family Cyphellaceae; genus Chondrostereum; species Chondrostereum purpureum. The sequence continues at coordinate 17,949 of LBLO01000338.1, read as the reverse complement.
TCTTAGCTCTATATGGGCGTCGCCGCAGATTGCAGATATGTCGAAACCTATGGATCCAAGGAACAGGCCACCACTCAAATCCTCAACGATTGGAATTCCGCTAGTGCATTGTATAGGTCCACCTTCAATGTCAGTCTCGGCATCATCGAGCTCCAGATCGAGGACCGCAACTGCCCCTCCGTCACGAACGATTCCGCGCCCTGGAATATCGGATGTAGCACTGACATCACAATCAATGACCGGTTGTCCATTTTCAGCGACTGGAGAGGTGATAAGGGCGATGATGGAGTAGGACTTTGGCATCTGATGAGTGGGTGTCCAACTGGGAATGAAGTGGGAATCGCTTGGCTGGCTACTCTGTATGATCAGATTRTTTTGTCCAATGAATTGAAGCTAATGGTGGGAACTCTAGATGTCAGCAATCTGCCTCTGGACGTTCGGGCTCTGTCGTTTCAGGAACTGCTGTCTCGACTGCTGGCCGTTCTGAATGGCAGATTGTAGCTCACGAGACTGGACATAACTTTGGTGCAATTGTCAGTCACTTTGGCTTCTTTATCACATCCTGACACTATATGCTGACTTAAATATCTCCAGCACGATGTGAGGCGTTTTGTCTCTTGTAACGCGTTGATACATAGCTAACATTTTTTCAGTGCTCCGACGGGTGCACAGGCACAACCTCTTGTTGTCCTTTGAGCACATCAAGTTGCAATGCTAACTCCCAGTTTCTCATGAGTCCTGTCTCTTCGGACGGAGAAATGGCATTCTCCCCCTGTAGTATTGGCAACATCTGTAAACATTCTTCTCTTCCTTCCCAAGCAATGTTTTCTCTTAATTCTACCAACTCTAGGCTCCGTAATGACCGGTGTCGACGGTAGTCAAACTGACACAAGTTGCCTCGTTGACCCTGAAAGTAGCACCCGGCCGCTCATCTCACTATCAATGTGTGGCAATGGAATAGTAGAGGATGGAGAGCAATGCGATCCCGGATCGAACACGACCTCGAACTGCTGTGATGCTTCAACATGCAGGCTCAGGGGAAATGCGGTCTGCGATCCTCAGAGCAGCCCCTGTTGCACTGATCAGTGTTCATTTGCGCCTGCGACGCAAGTATGCAGACCGTCGAGGGATTCAAGTTGTGATCAGGCGGAAACATGTACAGGAAATTCGAGTAGCTGCCCTACGGATGCCATGTCTCCTAATGGTAACGTGTTCTTAGAAGATTACGCCCACTGATTGCTAACCGTTTGCCTCTCGCAGGACAATCATGTGGTGACAATGGTCTCGCCTGCGCAAGTGGTGCATGTACATCTCCGTCTCTACAATGTCAAACCGTTGGTGCTTCCATGGGTCTTCGAGAGGCCTGCTCCAATCGGGGCGACAACTCCTGTCGCATCTCTTGCCGAGACCCAACACAATCTAACGCCTGTTTGCTCCTCTCTGCTGGGCTGGCAGATGGCTCACCGTGCGGGTACGGCGGGACTTGCCTGCGTGGAACGTGTCAGTCCGGTAGTACGTCGGATACGATCAAGTCTTGGTACACTCAGAACCTCCAGATTGCTATCCCTGTTACAATCGTCGCTGGTTTGATTGCACTTGCCGTTTTATGGTGTATCATGCGCAGCATTCTCGGGTGCTGTCGTGGTGGACGTTCCCGACCAATGGTAACCACTAGAACAACAATAATTCAACCGACTCCGCTGGTAGGAACAAACCCTGGGATGCGTCATGTGCGGCTTCAGAGTCATGATCGCAATGGGTACGGTGACGCTGGACCTCATGTTCCTTTCCTCGGACACAGGTGACCACCGTTATGTCCATGATTTCCCTTCTTGTGCTAAATGTCTTCCCCTGTGCAGTGCTCCACATTCCCAATCCCAACACCGTCCCTCGCGTTCTCAGACACAGTCACCATCACATTGGATAGATCCTACAACGTACAATGGGCGTAGACATGTTCCCGGTTAAGGCCATGCATCGTCAAGCATATCATGCGAACATACTCCAAGTATTTGTTTTTTGGACGTTGACGGACTCTTTCTTTGTATAACGAACCCTTGTAATAAGCATAGATGCACTAATTGGATGTCTTTATATTTTCCCTCACGTCGGGCCCCATATACATCAGTACTGGGATCTGACTCTGCACCGCGACGTCGCAGGGTAGTATAGTATGGACTCATCTAATGTCCATATATTAATGTGCACGTCTCACCAACTCTCGATAGACCTCTGCGACAAAGGGTGGTGATTGTTTAGGTGTCAATGAGGCCACTATATTTGTCTATGTTATACAGTGTGCAGTTAGAGTAAACATGCGAACGTTCTGCGGCGTTATTCATATAAGCGACATCCTCTCAATAGGCTTTGTGAGAGGACAGGAGAGCCGTCTGAGCGCCGATTGAAGATTTTTCCGTTGGAGTGATAATATCATAAAATAATCATAAATTGTCGTCTGTGAGGAGCAAATACTGTCAGGCAGTTCCCTACAGTGCCAACGGAGTATTATCCCTCTAAGATGGCTGAGTAGAAAGATAGGATCAGGGGCAAGAAAAAAAGATGGATTGTCACAATATAGATTGACCTAAATTCGTATTTGGTTTACAGAATGCAATCGTACGAGAGACAGAACTCAATATTCCTATTGCACTTCCACCTAGCATGCCAACCCTCGGCTTGAGAGCCAGCAAACTCAGCGGATATTGAGACATCCGTACATCCGTTCAATTCTCACGGAAGGTTGATCCAATATCACCATACCGGATGTTAGAGAAAGTGACGGAGGCGTCCGGAACTTGTGCCCTAAGCTCATCGGGCACACCAGAGGTTGGCGCACATGGCCCTCGAGAAACTCCCGGTTTCGAGGGATCTGCATCGGCAGGCCAGTTGCTATCGAGCCAGAGCATGTGTGAAGCTCGGTCATCCCATAGACTGAAGACCAAAGCCATCCCATTCCGGAACGCAGTGGCCACGGTAGCCATACCACCCTTCAACCCAAAGTGATCGGAGCCACCAAGGAACTCTTCCTCAGCAGTGCAAGTCGCGTCGGTCAAAGAATCAAATGGCTCGAGGCCGGTGAAGTTGGAGAAGGAGTTGTTGATAACTATGCCGTCCTGAACATAAAGACGACGAATCTCGGTGAGCTGACCAGAGGTGCTGTTATCGTCCGTGAGGAATTGGGTGACAATGGTGAATTTCCTGCTTGTATCAACCTCGAGACCTGTGCCTAAGAAGTCGCGAGCGCCCAAACGCCAGGAGTTGAAACCGCAGCCGTCCTCGTCGCAGACACTCTCCTCATCGCAAGCGCTCCCTTCACACCGTATTTGCCCAGTAAGACCAGTACAGCTATTAGCTGTGTATAGTGCAGTCTGCGAGTTTCCCTCCAAAAGATTCATCTGCATGCAACAGGAACCGTAACGGCCTGAGGTCTCGTTGGTAATGGGAATATTGGCCTGCGCAGCGAAGTCTCATCAACTAGATCAAGAGGCAGGAAAGAGATAAGATACTCACCTCTCCGTTAATAAATCTAGGAATGTGAGGGCAGTGGGCGCTACAATAGCCAGTGCCATAGCCAGCACCAGCATTATTGCCCGGGTACTTTGACACACCCCCATCAGCATCCATCTCCACAAAGTAGACCGCGCCATTGAGGCCACAGGGGAGTGCGGACATGTCGACATCAAATGCGAACTCTTGGTTCAACAGATGGAACAGCTGATAGTTGGACGAATCCTCCAATAGGTACAAGCGAGAACCAATGTTGGTCGCTTTTGAAGTAACAGTGACGTACGCCATAGTGAGGGCATCATCATTAGTGTTGACTCCGTATTGACCTGTATAGTCGCCTCCTTCGAGAAAGCAGTTCTGAGCGCAGGTAGCACCATCAGGGCAGATGGTACTGTTCCAAGTGCTATTAGGCCGACAGTCGGTGCCAGCAGCATCATGAAGCGCGCGCCAGTTCGCGTCGACAACGATCGTCCTAGCCTGCGTGGTGCAAGTGTCACCAGTACAGTGCTTGATGGACAGAGGTGGATGGTTCTCTGGTATAAGAGTACCAGCTTGTTGTCCTCGGACAACACCAAGGAGTGAGATGAACAGGACGGCGGTGGTTGGATACATGTCAAGCTGTGGTCGCTGATTCTCGAACGGATACCTCGAAGTGGGTTTAAGTACTATAGACCCAGAGAAATTCGAACGAGTTGCTATTATTCCTGTGAGAGATCCGCATGGATGTGTGTCACTGGAATTTTACATCCTATGGTTGCTAGTCTACTGCCATTCGGAAGTTGGGAAGCGAATTGGAAAAGAAAATTTCGAGACCGAGAAGACTAGTGGGCGGCAGCCCATAGTTTGGCCCATAGCATCAGCAGTTCTTCGATGCTTGCTCACGCTCGTATACAATACGACAAAAGAAGATCGCGTGAGAGTAATTCGTTCCCAATACTAAGCCCTGCGTCGTGCATGTACACCCTATGCCAGGAACTCAGGAAGGATTAAAGAGCGGATTGGAATCTGGTTGGAACACAGGTAGCATATTGCATGCGAGAAACCCGAAGAAGTCGTCTAGTTGAAGACGCATCACAAGTTTTAGGTCTAGACATAATCTTAGAGGTTTTCCAGAGACGTCAGTAAGGAAAAGATATAGATGTCACTCAGAAAGGTGTGCGAAACATATCATTTCAGAATTCTATTCTTGCTTAGTCATCTAGACCAGGGGAACCTCNGAGGAACCTCGTTGGACAAATTTAATTATGCAAACCCCCATGTTGAGAAAGACTAGTTGTGGACTATTCTCGGTGTTCACTGTCTCTGTATTACTATCTGTGGGACGTRTCATCAGCCTCGCACAATGGGAAGAACACACATTGATGTTCAAGGAAACGATTTAAGACGTGCTTATGCATGCGAGTTGGCTGTCCTTCTCCATAACCACTAGATCTCACTGCACAATCTGAGCACGACGCCAACAAGTCAAGATTGCTGATGTTATATCTTCGCATTACTATGTATATAGCATATGTGCGGGTTCACGACAAAAACTCATTGGAGAACGCTACGAAGCCATAATATGAAGCGCTGCGGCTCAGCATTGAATGCAATGCAATTGTATGTTGACGTTGGTTAAAGCCTGGGCTGGATCCACTCGCGAAGCTAAATCTGTAATGAAATCCATTCCGCACACATCTCAAAAATTGAAATCACTGTTGATCGTGGACGAACACTTCTCAGTTATATTTAACCCTAAGGCTACATTTCTTAGATCAGTGGTCAGGCTCAATATCGGGATGCAAAGTATCCATCACAACTAAGTACTCTAAACAAGCCTATATGAAGAGGTGGCAGACTTGTAGGCGTGCGTTACAATATGACAATGCGTATTTTGTCCCGCTCTAGCTCCGATTGATAAGATGGAATAGAATGCGAAAGCCTACATTCACACAAGCGAGGTGTCCCGTAGGACTATTGTCCAAGAACGAGCAAATAAATTCCCAATGATGCGTAGGGAGGCCCTAAGAGGATATGCAAATATACAACATATGCAGCACATATCACTGGGCCTCTACAGCTTCCAGAGCTGGAGGTGCGTCTTCTAACTTTTTCGCCTCGCCTGCTTTGTATGTCTGCTCCAGTTTCTCGATCTCTGCTACACAAGCAATGAGTTCCTGGAGTTGTTGTTAGTTTTAGGGAATAGACGTCAGGTATCGCATTACTCACGGTACTAGTCGCATCAAATGTCAGTCCCATCTTAACCGCCTCCTGCGCTTCTTTGTAGCTATTCAGCCCAACGAGGGCCCGGGCCTTTCTCAAGTACCCTTTTGGCCAATTCCTCCGTAAATTGATGACAGTTTCTGCATCTGCCAGAGCAGAGATATAGTCGGTTGCGCCGAGGAAAGCTGCTGACCGGTTGGAAAGGACGATGGAAAGTTCTTCCCGCATTAATTGACCCTGCTCCCATGCTGGTCTCTGGCCAGCAATATTAGCCGCTAACGTGTAACGCGCAATGGCTTGCCCATGTTGATTCATTTTGAAAAACCGCTGGACAGAAAGATCTATTGTGAATACTCAAATTAAGTAGAAGAGATGTAACAGAACATACATTCCCCTCCTCCTTCATGTTCGTCACTGCTGTACTTATTTGCTTCGAGTTCATCGCTCCTGGTGGAGGTGGAAATTTGAGACTGGGGTTTGCATGAAATAGGCTTGAAAGTCTATTGAGATTGAAGAAGTCGACGTCACAGTCTCTGCATTTCTCGAGTTTGTGGGCTTGACAAAGCGCTATGTGGGTTTGAGGTTCTGGTCCAAGAGTGAGGGGAACGTAGACATATTGCTGATCAATAAGGGCTTGTTGGTTAGGGTCTAGGCTGATAGTTTGCTGCTGCTGTGGAGGTGGCTGTTGCTGTTGCAAACGCTGTTGGGGNATTCGGTGGTTGAGGCGGGCCATGTGAGTGCGAGTGGTCTTCACCGGGTGCGTGGGTGTGGGACATATTTGACTGCAAGTGTGATTAGGGTATGATATTTGTTTGAAATAATAAGACTTGCATTGAAATTTCAGCGGAGAAGGTATAAGAAAGTGACGGTCGTGAACAAAAGTTAAGCCACGTCGCTCACGGTCCAAGTTCGGGGAGTTTTCCGGCCCGGTAATCCGTGAGTGTGTAGTCACCGCGGTCTCTCCTACCAGTCTCTCTCTTCGTCCCTTCTGTACGGTCACTCTGCATCCGGATACCCCAGGCCTCAACCCGTATATTGGACCTTTATCAAGTCAAAGAAATGTCACACGACTCGCCTAAAGACTTCCACTCTGACAATGGACCATCTCCTAGTGTGAGGCTTTACCCCCTGCAGTCTGCATGGATGCACACATTCAAGTTTTAGATAGCCAAACATATGGGACACCAATGGTCAATATCACTATGCTCCACCAAGACTCTCTGATCCTTGGCAGACTTGTCTCAACAAAGTCAGTAAAATTGACGATGAAATGTGCGACGGATGGAACGATGACATTGATACTCTCCTTGTTTTTGTACGCGATTTTGTTCCAAACCTTTTCAATAATCTCATGGAATACAGGCAGGTCTATTTTCAGCTGTGGTAACTGCGTTCACTGTCGAGTCTTATCAATGGCTTCGAGACGACCCGACAGGAGGGGACCAAGCTACAGAGATATTGTATCGAATTTCACTCCAACTCAGCAATTCTTCGATCTCTCCAGCGGAAGATCCATCTGAAGAGAACAGCATATCTTCTTCCTCCGTGAGAATCAACGCATTTTGGTTTCTCAGCCTTCTTTCAAGCCTTTCGGCCGCTCTCTTGGGGATCCTTTGCAAGCAATGGATACGCAGGTATCTGCGTGATGCATCATTATCTCCCACAGATGCACTCAGACTTCGGCAGTACAAATATGAGTCCTTACAATCGTGGAAAGTTCCACAAATCATTTCATCCCTTCCCGTCGCGTTGCAAGTGTCCCTTGTGCTGTTCTTTGCCGGTATACTGGACCTATTATGGTCATTAAATCATACTGTGGCATCATTRTGCACTGTCTTCGTTGGAATTGTCATGATTTTAGTCGTCGGGAGTACGATCTTGCCATGTTTGACAGCCCTTCGTCTCGTTCCCAGGTTGCGCTCACGTCGAGAGCCGTCTTTGACTTACACCTGCCCTTTCCAATCTCCTCAAGCGTGGGGCTTCCATCTCTTCGTCTCACTCTGCATAAAGCTTTTCCATCCCCGCACCGCGCCCAAACTACAGATGAGCCATTCAGGATGGCTCGTGCTCGACAGTTACTATGTCGTCGGTGAGCAGTCCGAGTGGTATAAAGCATCATTTGCCCACTGTATACAGTGGATATCGAAAAGGCTAGGAAACAATCTGGCTGTTTCTACCTCGCTTTTCCACTGTTTGGACGACATAGCTCACAATGACATGTACATTCCAGCTATCCGTCGAGTAGTGTTCCCCAGAGGCTTCGTAGAGGGGACCATGGTCGATGTACTCAGACGTGGCGGCTTCCATTGCGCCAGTGCCGAACACAGAAAGCTCGTCATTGAGCTTATTCTCCGTCATATCGTTCGACTGTCTGACTCTCTTCAAGGATTTGCATTTCCAGAAGGCTTAAATGTAGATCTGTTCCGTTGGATATACGAAGCTTTGCCCAATGATATAGAGAAAGATGAAGGTGATTGGTTCCAACTCCTTCGAACCCGGCGTCAGANTACTCAACAGATATTTATAGAATTTTCAACACAGATTCTGCTGGTATGGCGTCGTGCCCTGGCCATGTTCCTCCCTGAAAGCTCTCTGCGCTACATGTGGTATACTGTTGGTAGAATCATCGACAATCCTTCATCAATCGTCCATGGCCTCTCCGAGGACCTAGTTCCTTGCCTCCGAGACTACATAGACCATGTACCACACTCTGATTCCGCTCAATGGGCCATAAAACATAGTGCCTTCGTGTTGATGGGAGTCTCAGGAGAAGCGGACCCAGACAAGGATCGCAGGGAATGGTCTACCTCTGGTGTTTGGTTCCGACTTTTTTGTCTACTCAACGAGAAAGTCAACTTCGATTTCATAGCGCGCACGGGGACGGTAACTATCTCCAGGCAGAGATGGTTTGCCCTGCGGCAAAGCGTAGCAGCGTTAGCGAAACTCCCACAAGATCACTTCGAGAGAGATTCTACGTTGAATGGTGATCATCTCACACCCATACACGAGGTAGCGGTGTTCGGTCGACGGACGTAGGTGATGCACCTACTAGATTTTTGGAAACACTGACCGGGAGATCTAGTGACCTTGGTGACGGTTGGTATGAAGCAAGAAATACCCTTGTCCACATCATTTCTAAAGCAATTGGTCAACACGCAGACTGCTCACATCTTCCTGTGGGAGATGGTGGAGGTTTATGCAAATTAAATGTGGAGATAAAAGTCAAGACGCTTCCTAGAACCACTTCTCCTGCTCCCTCACACATTAAAGCTGTTGATGATTAGGAGTCTTCCTATCACTGTGTAACTCAGCTATGCATAGTAGCAATTTCTACGGGCAGACAACACCGTAGAACGAAGCGTTCTCAAAAGTCCTTTCTTCGCGCTCCTACTTCCCGTTTTGGGTCCCAAGTATTTTCCACCAAACATAGCAAACGCTTGCACTGCATTCATGATGGAATCATTTTATGACTTTATATGACTCAGGACGGCCATCATAAGTATGACAACTTCACAGGAAGACACCTGTAATTTTAAAGTTGTCCACCTACAGTGTGAAAGCTTAAACTTTCATGGGGCCCGCTCCCTTCCACTTCCAATACTCCTCACTAAAGGTAGATCGAATTTATGCGATTTATTAAGACAATCTTCAAGCCCAGCTAAGTCTGGAGCCAAATTGTTAGTTTTATTACAGTAAAATAAAACCTCGGGGCTTAGAGTTAGTAGGGGCGACGCCACGCTCCGAGTTTAAGTGAATAACTGCGTGCGCCGCTTTGTCTTAGTGTCTACGCTTTGTCCATAAATGTCACGTGGTTTTTCATTTTGGCGATGGAACTCGGCATCTTCAAAATCAATCCTATTATCCTACCAATGCCATCCGCATCTTGAAGTTACTCTCTTCCAACGCGTCTAAAGATTTTGGAGGCAGCTTCCAGAAGCTCAAGCCCGTGCTCTTCACTCTCCATATTCTGACATCTGTTGAAACATGCTCCCCAGTATAGTCATGCGATGATGCATGACCGCTCTGCACTACAACACTTAGGCACCAACTGGACACGGTAGATGGCTCCAAGTACATTGTTCGAGAGGCAGCGCACCAGGATCTGGGGGGCTGACGCTCATACACATTGAGTTGCATTGGAGCATCGCGAAAGGAATTCTCGGCCCTTATATTTTCCGCGCTGTTCACCCTGCTCATACTAGGAATGGGCACAGCACTTCGGCTTTACTCAATTGCTCCCCTCGCATTCCCTAACAGAAACGGTATGTACTCAATGCCACTAGCTATACTAATGCGATTAACGTGGTATCCAAGTCAWAGATAGCATGYCAGCCTCGGTATAAGTATCGCACACCTCTCGSAGTATTGGCCARCCCTTAKACGCTTCCCGTCACATCTARAGCCGCAGAAGCAAAAACTCCTCTGAGGTATTCTTMCTYCATRTTATCTATATTATCYGCTGATTTCCTTGCGCAGACCATAGCCATGTCGGACTTCTACATCCCACCCCAGGTATCAGATTCCGTCTACGGGGATATGTTTCCCAGCGTGTGCTTTTATCCCGCACCCACACCCCAGAAGTGTGGCACCATCCCGAGAACGACCCTCCCAGCCCAGACCAGTGGTTCCAGCTCATTCCGGGGACTGGCAAGCATGCGGGCTACTACCTTGTGAAGAGCATGAACACCCATAAGGTTCTCTTTTCCAGAGACGCTAAGCCCTGTGTCGGACACATAGACGGAGATGGTCAGTACGACGACAATTGGTTCAAAATCGAAGTTGGCAAAGGCAAGTACGCTAAGAACTTCCGCCTGCGCAACCTTGGCTCCGACACCGTCCTCCTCTCCCGTACCTCCGTTGATCCTCAGATCTACAACCACCCTGCTTCTGGTATTTTTCCCGACCACTACTTCACGTTCGCCTTCGAGGATATGAAGATCGAGAAGGTCGAGTATAAGCTCAATCTCGGTAAGATCATATCTTCCACTCCTTTCGTCCTCGCCAACCAGACGCTTTACAACAAGTCGGGTGTTGAGCAAGAGATGACGTTCGAGATCAGCGCCACACAGACTCAAACCTCAACTTTCGAGTACACGACCGGCTTCACCGTGTCTGTAGGAATGAAGGTCAAGGCAGGCGTTCCTTCGGTCGCAGAGGCGGAGTTCAGTATCGACACATCGTCCAACAAAGAGTGGAAGTTTGGTGAGACGACGGAGTTCGGCAAGACGTACACCGCGAAACTTCCTGTCAAGGCTGCACCGCACACTACCGTACGTGCTATCTCCAGCGTCAACCGTGGGGACATCGAGGTTCCGTTCACAATCCATCTCAAGTCGGTGGGCACTGGGGCCAAGGTCGTGACCCAGGGTATTTACCGTGGTGTTAGCACCTGGGATCTTCGCCACACGATTGAGCCAGTGAAGTAAAAACCAGCAAAGGTTGGTTAATTTTAGTAAGCTTTATATCCTTGTGCTAATCGTTTTATAGTGTAGCAAAGCACCCTTTATCCGAATCATTCTCTGTCTTCCTTTCACTTATGAACAATACTCTCTGTTTATAACCATCATGTAACATCACCCAATGGTCACATATTTGAAGGGTTCTCCCCTATCTTCTGAGGTTCTTGCTTGATTCTTGCACTACGGCGTCAACCAAGATTTATCTTATGAATCAGCCTGATATATCAATTAACCTATAGTCCTTTACTCTTGGTTTCGTACGCAATGGTGAGGAAGAAATAGCCTGAAAGCATCCTAAATGAAAGCGTCGAAAGCATCTATAGATACATCTATAACTATAGCTACAATCCCAAGTCGGATAAATAGGAATAGTTACAACTAGCGGTCACCTTCTCCCCTTCACTATCAACGCGGCACCCTCTTGGGCGTCTGATACCGTCCATCCATCCTCCGCAAGTGCTTTTCGGAGTGCCGGTTTGAGGACGCTCACGCCAGGCGTAGCGGAATGAGAGCCTCTCCCAGTGATCAAGGTGAGAGGCGTTTCTGAGGGAAAGTTAGGTGGAACACGAGAGATGCTGCAAATATCAACGTACTGGGACGACTAGCGAGATAATCTCTAACGATAGCAACTGCCTCGGAAGCAGTCGTACCATGCAGATCGAGTACGCCCTCCCCCCCTTTGGAGAGCTTTCTGGACTGCGATGTAACAATTTGCTTGGCAAGTTCTAGAGAATCGTTGCGTGCGAGATTTTGAAACTCGCGAGCCTGAAAAGTACTTCCATGAGTTCGATTAATGTCATGTGAGGAGTCGAATACTGACCCTCTCTGCAAAATAGGCTGCGACTTCACCGCCTCTTCCTCCTTTGCCCCTGCCTCCCCCTCTCTGCCACATCTTGGAAGCTTCACGTAGCATTTCGTCTCTCCGACGGGTATGATCGTTGATCTTCCGCCTCAAGTCACGCATGTCGGAAGTGTCCTTCAGTGCATGTGGCTGCTCTTTCGTTGATCTCCCGTTCACATCTCTGGTGTAAGTTGGAATATGAAGCGGACCGAGAGCAGGAGCAGGGCGTGCCGCACGTCGAGGATGGACCTTCTGCCACTGCCCCAAGTTGGCAGTGCTTTTCGAGGGAGGTCTAGACGAAGTAGAGGAGGAGGGCGAGGGGGTAAAATATGATGGAGAGGAAGGAGGGTCCTTGTCTTGAACCAAGATCGGTCGTGAATTTACCGAAAAGGGAGTCGTCGGCGTGGACACCGGTGGTGTAGGAGCGTGGTTGAATCCAATGTCAGAATATTGCGCATCAAGATCCCTTAGAACCTTAACAAGCTCGAGAGCATCATCTCCTCTACCCTGACAGGCGGAAAGGGACAGCTCAATATCAGAAACGAGGGCTGACGTCCGCAGGTACGTGAACAGTAAGATGTCCAGAATGTTTATCATTATGTCCGAGTGTTCTGGAGAGGGGGAGGAAGGAGCTATAGATATCAACGCGGCTTTGAGAGCGATGTAGGAACTGGGATAGTCCGGCTTATGGAAGTAGGAGAGAAAGAATCCTGGAGAGTGCGGAGGCAATAGTGAAGCAATGTGCATCGAAAGAGAAGTTAACTGTGTCCAGGGATCCATGTCCTCCGAAGGAGTAAAGTTTGAACCTCCCGACGCAAGATGATGCTGTTGTCGAATATCTGACAAGGCAATAGTCTTTCCTTTGCCCTTCTTCTTCCTCCTTGAACTGCTAAGCGTGTGCCAGTCTCCATTAGCTGACTCTGGAATATCCAAGTCCAGGCCATCCAAGCCCCTTTCTTCCATCTCCCGAATTTTATCCTCACTCAACACGCCTGCAATGATATCCCAGAGATCATCGTTCCTACCCACATCTCCGAAACGATCGAGAGAAATATCGGGTAATGCAACATGAAGAAATCCAAGCGGGGTATCAAAGGGAAGAGACGAATAATCTGAGCTCGAAACAGATCCTCGATAGAGGCTCGGTGTCGTAGCCGTCTCCTCTTCCTCAGCGCTAGAGGCTGAAACAATTTGTTCCACCTCAGCGTCCGTAGAGTACATCGCAAGCTGGTTTCGTAAAGAAGCTATTTGTGCGTTCGTAGGGTCAATAGATACCCCATTGTCGTCAATTGAAATATCGTGCAGTAGTGCAGCAAGTAAGGAGCTATCGAGGGGCGGNCAGAATTCAGCCTTTCAAGCCGCGGCAATTGTGTTATGCTAACATTTGTGAGTGGATTTATGAGTAATGTACGGAGATGTGTACCTCTAGTCGTTCGAAAAACGAGCCCATGGTATCGTATATTCGATGGTATAAAGCAGAAGAATAAAAGTCTGGAGTTTGTAATGGTGATGTTGGATGATGCAATGCAAGAAAGATTTCTCAATTGCAGAGGCACAGCCGTCTGACTAAGTATTAAGTCAGCCACATGTGGCGCTTTCTTTATGTACAATAATATGTACGAGTCAAAATTCAGAACTATGGGTATGTACAGAAACCAACATAACACACAGAGATGTTATAGCCTATAAATCTCACTGAAGCAAAATTTCATACTGGTGGATGCCGCAGACCTTGATTCAAGGAACTCATCCACAGCTGAGATAAGGTTGACCTGGCGGCGAGTGAAATCCTCGATGAACAGCCTTTTCAATCGAGGACATAGGCACCTTTCTCCCGTTGCAACTAGAAGTCGGAGGAAATCGTCTGTTACGGAGCGGACGACTAATGTCTCTAGGAGTGAGCTGCTTGTGCCAAACGCTATTTCAGCATCTGGTTCTCCAATCACAACCCTGGCATTGTATCTGTGAATATGGAGAATTCTGCATCTCCCTCCTTTGAGTAATTGTGCGAGGCTCTGTGAGCCTCACCGGGGTGGTGCAGTCAAGGTGTTCGAGGGCGGGGAGGTCGAGCAGACCAAGGAACTCTTGATACTCCGTCTCTGTCCCACCTCCACGGGAGGGAACTTGAAGAAAATGAAAGACTCGGAGGTGGCGGAGAGATACAAGATCTACCCGATGAACATATGCGAAGGTAGTGGAAGGGAAAGTCAAAGAAAGTTCTTCTAACTGTGAGCACTGCGACAAGAGGCAAAGGAGCGATCCGCCATCGAGATGAAAGCTCCCTTTGATTGAAGAAAGTGAGAATTTTCGAAGCTGTTCAGTCGGGAAGTTGGGAAGGTGAAAGGTTTTAAACCGACACCCTACTTCAAGCTCCTGAAGATTGTGGGCACTCTGTACGAATNGCCAGTTTGTCTCTCCATGTTTCTGCTTCGTTGAGCGGTTCCCAGGACCTTGGGACAGCATTTCCGAGGATAAAGCATCTCTGGAGGAGAGGGAAATGGAGTGGAGTGGTGGGAAAGACAGATAAGTCGGGCAGTGTGAGAAAGAAAACAATCCTCTTCCACCTTTTGCAATGTGCAAAGATGGGTTGCATGACTTGAGAGAATTTGTTTCCCTGGCAGAGATAAATGCTAAGAGGAGCCTGCTTTGATCTCTCGAGCCAGGCAGCCAATGCTCGTTGGTATCTGTGACTAGAAGCTGCAGCTGCAGTGATATTTCTCAAGGAGAAAGCCGACCATAGGGTGGGTGCACCTAGTACAATTTTTCGTGCCAGTGCCTACAGACTGCAGAGATAATGATCTGGGGCGACGATGGGTCTAATAGATCGGGCCATTTAGCGTCCTTTAACGCTGGGGATATATCCTACTCGGACTCGAAATATGCAGTGAAAATTTCTCGAAGTACGTCTTCTGGTAGGTTCGAAACTTCACTTGTAACAGCTGTATGAGCCNTGATTGCTGCTAGCGAAGTGGGCTTTCGATCCATCGGTTTCAGTGGATCGAAGACTTGATCGTGCGTCGGTAAATACATATGTACCTACGTGCACCTACGTGGGAAAGATCTTCACGCCGGATCAATGTATCACCAAAGACACAAATGGGAGTTCAGGGGAGCCCTCGTTCTTAGAAACTGCTAAAGTCACCACGCTAGCCAGTGGTATCAAATGCAACAACCTACACCAATKKYATCATACAGASGATTGTAGTCAGGGGATCGAACCCTTCGAGCCTTCTGGTCAGCAATCTGCTCACGGTGCGCAGCAGGGATCCAGTACTGGTTGTGGAAGAGGCGTCGGACAACCTACAATTCTCATTTCAATTTCATGAGCCGGGGCAAGATTGGATCACTTACTCGACGAATCTTTTTCTCCTTTTGGACTCGGATATCCACGTCTGCTTCGGGAACAGGGAAGCGGTCGAAAAAGGCCATAAAGAACCTCTCAAAGAAGAAGGGGAGAGGGTTGTGGTATTCCGGGTCATCCAGCTCACCGTCGAAGTGGCGCTGGTAGTGACGATCAAATGCCCTGTCGAAAGAGGGTACCCAGTCGATGATGAATTCGGCCTTCTGCCAGTTGATATACTGGGGTAAAATCAAATTAGTTAAGTATTGTCTCCGTGATCACAAAACATGATGACGGAGATACTCACAGCCGTTCCGGTCAGGTACACATGCCTTTTTGGAGGAGCGGAAGTACTTGCTCGTACGCGAGGGCGTACAGTCGTAGTTTTTTTGTTGGTACTTTGGGCGGACATCTTGGTGGGTAAAGGTAAGGAAGATATGTGGACTCTCGACCCACTTTTTCAGTCAGAAAATAAGGTTTTGAGCCTAGCGGAGCTCAAACCTCTCTTGTGCCGAACTCGCCTCCGGAGATCTGGTTGATGTGAGAAATGATGGTTCAACAATCAACTTCCGCGGATATAGCGGTTGGGATTTCTGGACTCGGAAAAACCTAACAAGTGTCTGTAGGTACTTTGTACATAGCTAATGCCTAGCGTATAAGTCCTGCCTCTATCTGGTAGCATAACTGTCCTGTTTTCCAAGCCTCCTTGAATATATCCATCCCATATGCTGTATGGTCGTCCAGATCCTCAAAATAATTCCTAACACTCTCAACACGATAACGGAGATTGTGGGCACGTTCAACGAGGTCCCGACTGTCGCTCGGGATTTTCTTGATAGTGGTCCAAAGAGAAGCAAGAATTTCTTGATATATAGCGAGTTCCTCCTCGAATACTGGATCGTCGATCTTGCAATGACGGACAAAGTGAGTAACAATCTTGCTAACATAGCTGAAGATGAGGTCGATCTCGTCAGGGCCAGCGTGGCTCTGGAATTCGAACTCGTGCGACATAAGCTCTTGTTCTAATTGTTGAATTAAAATGGAAGAGGTGCTGGTCCTAAGTGGAAATTGTGAGACGAGATATAAATGAGACCACCGGTAAGCGTACATGGAGGAATGTTCCGATAGCTCAGTTCCCGGCGATGCAACAGCAGTGACGGTGTCTGGGATGAAGTTTGAAGAAGACAAAATTGAGCTCGAGGTCTCCATCGGCTTTTCACCCCCCCTTTTTTCACGCCCCCTGGTGAACGATAAGTATTTGACCGATGCATCTGAACGGCATGTACGCACCTGTTTAAATCCTTTGTGGCTGTCTTTCTATTCTTCCCTGCACTTTGAACCCCCATTCTATTTGCTTTCTTCTTCGACGGCCGGTTTCCTTTGCGTCTGCCCATGTTATAGTAAGAGAGAGCTGGTGGTAAATGGCGGAATGTGTGAACGAAGTGAGGTTGTCGGTAAAGGCAAATCAAACGCATGTGAGTGATTCCCCGTTTGGATCATCCGACCGAAACACGATTTTGCACATTGACGGCGTTCCCCGGGGAAATAAAATACAAATGAAATTCGTAAGTACACTACAAGTATGCTACAATGATGACCCCCAACCGTTGCATCTAAATAGCAAAAGTACTCAACTTATTAATTGTTTAGGGGATACCGGAGTGTGGGCGCTTAAATAGGCGCCCAGTTCTGGTATTTCCGTCGCAATGGATAAATCCATTATGGGTGGTCAAAACACCAAGTCTTCGATGCGAAGACTCATTCTCATTCGAGATCATTATCTAGGGTAACGAATGCGATCGTGATAGCAGGTCTACGCTGTGCTATGTGCGGATTAGTATACCTTTTACAAAAGAAAGATTAAATAATGATATCTAAGTTGTGTTCTTGTAGCGGTGGGTAATTCGCGTGAAGCGTTATCTTCTTGTTCATGTATGCAACATATAATATCTAAGTTGTGTTCTTGTAGCGGTGGGCGATTCGCGTGAAGCATTATCTTCTTGTTCATGTATGATGTATGCAACATATAATATTCAAGTTGTGTTCTTGTAGCGGTGGGTGATTCACACAAATATATATAACAAAGATGGGTCGAGTGGTTGCTCTCGTGTAGATTGTTCAAGGGATATGGAAGACAGGAAATGACGTGAGGAGTTTGGTATTTAATAGAAGTTTACCCGCCCCAGGTCAGCACTGTGGGCTTTGGGTATAGCGGCAAGAAGACAGACAGATAGACGAGATAGGTAACGACACCAAGCGAGGGGGGAGATGTAATGCAATGAAGACAACAGAGGGAGGGAGAGTAAGGCAGTATATACCAGTAGAAGATGAGGAGATACAACGACAGAAAAGCAAACACATCATAGGTACGACACAAAAAATTACAGCATGACAACGACGACAAGACAGGATAGCAACGGCAGCGATGGCCTAGATAGAAGAGGAACAGCCAGGCCAGGTTGTAAGAATAGACACAAATGACCTGCTTATAAGCAGGTATGTCATTTGTCAATCTCAGGCTTATAAGCACAAGCCAAATTTATTCCGAGAAAATAAATAAATAATTCGATTTATTTATTCATTTTCTTCGTATTTGTCAC
>LBLO01000337.1:0-30340 GCA_004354395.1 Chondrostereum purpureum | reverse complement strand
GTGCCAGTCTTGAGGCCGGATACCTAGGTATCTTGCGCAAGATATCAAGCAAAAAACGCAGTGAAAGCGTTCACTCAACAATTGATGTCACTAAATATGACACGTTCCAGTAATTGAAGGTTTGGATGGTCCCTAAGTAGTAGCATGTAGCCCCCTTTCACCATCAAATACTTACTGTATAGCACAATACAGAATCTCCGTTGTTCATGGCCCATTCCTTGATTGCCATGTCCAATCCACGGAGGTGGATGCTTTGTGATGGTCAGGCACACAATTCTTCAGGCCCAAGGACGATATCAAGTTTATCTCTGCCTGAAAGCAAGCTGTATGTCGAAGAACAATATCACCTAGGGGGAAAGGCCGTATCGTGGCCCGCAGACGTCGCGATCCCGCTTGCATGGTGATATGAGTATCGAAAGGCTATAGCTGAACGGCATTTAGCTCCCAATTATCAGAGCTGATTATATTGTTCTTATTCAAGTATAGAACCACTACGATAAGTGAGATACTAATACACGTAGGGGATGATTCGATACGGGACAATCTTCTTATACTTCTCCCAATCTTCGCCATATCTTTGAGATAGGTGTAGTAGCCTCAGAAAATACAAACGAGAGTGAACTCGCTTGAGAGAGCAGTTGTGATCATCTCAGACTTGTCTATGAACCAGCAAAATGGAGAAATATAGTGGATAGAAATAGGTTATCGGTGTCTCGAAACCGGTGGCAAGAGACCAAGAGATAGCCATAAGAATGTCGCCACTGTGGTATCCAATGAGTGACTGCAGACAAACTTTACATAAAGGACCCCTGGAGATTTACAAATAGTTGGGGTGCCTAGAACGCCCCNACCACCCCGATGTCAACAGCTTGGATCCACTTGCAGTCTTGAGGTACTGGAGACCTGCCGCGGGAAATTAGACTACTAATACATCCCCAAGCAAGTGCCTACCTTTAGGGTTCTTCCCATGCTCGAAGTATTCTTTTCATTGTTTGCACTTCGGAAGATGTAGTAGCCGGTGAAATTGGCGCCCGCAATAAGTGTGGTACATACTGGATCCAATTCAATCTGGCGAAAAACGTGGTACTGTGCTTGGAGCGAAAATGTGAACAGAATCCAAGACAGGCACCAGGACCAAATCGTGAAACCCAAGCCATCCGATCTCATGTCCATCGTTGTCAATAGGGCAGGCTACCAATGCATGGTCAGTCAATACGAAGAACCTGAGTAATGATACCAAGAGCACCTACCTTGTAATAGACCGCATCAGCTATATACAGGGCATGAAACAGAAGCACAAGCCACATAGAGTCTGAAACGTTCAGAAAGCCTCCCCGGCGTGTAGCTTGCTCGCAAACCAAGCCGATGTCTAGAATCAACCAGAGCAGGAATCCCGGACGAAGGTCGTTGAACGATTTTAAACCAAATGATCCAAGAACTGTGTGCTGATACAGCGAGTTGAAGGAGTGTACGGAAGAATTTAACTTCGTACGTCATAGATATGATTTCCAGAGTTACCGTTCAAGGAGCCTGCCTGGGCAAAAGGACATTCCATACGTGTATAACGACTGGAGAAATGAGGAGACTATAGATGCTGTAACAAGACCAACTCATTTCTTGTAGACGATTGCGATGAACTGCAGTCCGAACAAGATGACAGCAACCAGGAAATGGCTATAGCAGAAGCCAAAGTTGAGAAATCTGGAGGATATTGTTAGATTTGGGGTGTCGTCTTAGTGCAGTGTAAGCGAATCCTACTATTGATTTTGTACTTCTTCCTCTTCCCGTCTCGCAAGTTCGCCACTTCTACTCATTGTCCCGGGAGAACAACCCAAGAAACTATGCAAAACAGGTACCAAGTAAGGTAGATGATCGTAGCTTGCATATCCCAAATGCTGAGCCAAAAGATCACGAAATGCCGATTGAGATGGCGGACATTCGCCTGAGTTTTCAGAGAAGCCAAATTGAAGAGCGTACCCACAAACGGGAGCTGCGATAATTATGAAGAGGGTACCTACTGGCCTGTAGAAGCCGTATGAAGTGGTTTCTGGGTTATGCTCGTTGGCAGGGATCCTCTTTTGCGCGCCCATGATCTTGTGACAAACATGAATTGTTCAGGGAATTAAGTAGACCAACTTTTCGGGTGTTGTCGTACGAGACTGAGTAGAAATTTATGGGATGCTCTTGGTGATACCAATGCCAAAATTCGAAGAGAACCTGATAGTATCATTGGTCCCAGATATCGTACGAGATGCGTTGTTAGCATGCTGGTTAGTGCCCTAAGTAGATGGTTCCATCTCATTCTGACCTATTAAATGACGCCTGAGCAGCTAACTTGGATATGTAGAACTCATCCTTATTGGTTGATTGAAGTTGGTGGTGTGAAGAGGACAAGGGTGAATGCCGCATAAAAGCCGTAACAGGCCGTAAGACGTCCCCAGGTCTGAACCTCGGTCCGAATCGATCAGCTGGTTTTTTTGAGCTTTGTTCAGATCCGTCAGTACATCGAATAATGCCCTTTACTTCCCTCAAGGAGCTCTTCTGTGGTTGCTTCTCTACAGAATCTGCACATATTCCGGAGGAAGTCAACGAGAATTCACGCTTGATACCCGCTAACGTTGACCCATCTTCGTCAGTTTGTTTTCCGAACGTTCCTTTAGCATGCTTACATTGCTTTCCCTCAGACCAACAACAGAATATGCCATAGTGGACCCTAATCGTATAAGAGAAAGACTAGGGGTGATAGTCCGAGCCAAAGAAGGGTATGTGGGTGCTAGTATAGTGTGTGGGTCCACTATAAACTGATTGTTTGTCTTCATTAATATAGCAAAATGGTTAATGTCAATTCACGAACCTTATTTCATACACAATCACCAGGCGGTCCAGGTCCCTCGGATAGCACTGTATCTCTTCCGGATTCGACCTATTCTGGTCCTTCAAATGCTGCTGTCGCTCCCAACCGTTTCTATCTCCGACGGCAATCTCCCTCTTCCTCAAGAGAATCATTAAATGATTCGGCCCATCCCATCTACAGTGCACGTCTTGTCGAGGGGCGTGCTGAGGCTAAAATTCCAACACATGTTGATACTTTGGGAGATGTAGCTGCCCCAGACGCGACTCCGAAGGTATGTTTTGCATCCCCTGTGCAATAGCTAGTATGATACATTGGAAGACTGACAAATGCTTAGGCTATCGTAAAACCACGACTGCAATTCGACGATTCAAATGATATTGCTCTCAGTTGGGGTGATTAGTGGGACAACTCGTCTGTCCCTACGCCCTGACTTCTCTGTCGATCCGGCAGCCCCTCGAACCTTTATCTAGGTGCACCGACACCGGGGAAACTCGGCGTTGTAGAGCAAGCCCGACGGGGCTCGTAACGCAACTCGTGGGTGTTGTGTGAGTGCATAATATATGGGCGGTTGTTGAGTGATAGCATGTAGTAGTTGTGTCTCCTATTCCATTGGCCTGCTATTGGAATAAAATGACAACAAAACTTGTGGTTTTGATTGCATGTTATCAGGAGTGTTTCTTCTGGTAAGTAGCTTACCATGGGCTCGTACAATATGCATCCCCGGTGCTCTTCAATGAGAAAAAAATCATTTATTTAAGTAAAATGGTCTCAAAATAGACCCATATTTGTATACAACATATGTTAGCTACAAAATACATAATGATATGGACGAGATAGGTGTAATCCTAGCTTTCGAGTAGTAGGCTTAACCGATCTCATGTTCTGCAAGTAACTGTAATAGATGGCCGTCAGGTCAAATGTGAATTTGTTGTCCAGATCCAACGCCGCACCATGTTCGGTATCCCATTCGAGATGGGATAATTATGCTTGCAATTTGGGCATATCATCACACCCTCTTCGATGTGCATCTGTTCTGGTATAAGATTCACGCAATAATGCCAAGTTCCTTCAGGATAAACTAACCTCAAGCAAGACGTGATGCAGATTTTTTAGGAATTCGTCGTCCAACATCTCTGGTTGTTCTAGAGGAAGTGTGGTATCCCCCAACTAACTCGACATTAGAAAAATGTGAACAAGGGATTGTTTTTTTGCACACCTGACGAGCAGCATCGACTAGAGCCTTCCACTCTAATTTTGGCATGAAAGTCTTCAAGAAATCAGGATTGAATTCTGCTTCACGTAGTTCGATTTGAACATCCTTGAACTCCAGTGGGAAGTTGTTCGATGTACATCCTTTTACATGGCAAGCCAACAGATTATGGGTTATCAAACGGACCATGATTGAAGAAGAAACAAAGATGATCGGGACCGGGGAAATTCCAAAAAAATTATCTTCTTGACTGGAACCATCATCATCATGCGCCCACCGTCACCTTCAATACCAGAAAAAGAGTTTTTAAATGCATCTCTAAAAGAATCTCTAAGGTTGGATGGCCGATTGCCACTTGAACTTAGGACTCCAGTCTTTACTTTTGGCCCAGAGTTGGGATGGGTAGAGTGCGCTATGGGCAAGACGCGGTATGTAAACGATTGAGAGACAACTATTCTTTCAAATATATTCATACGTTAAGCTAGAGTCCTTGCTCAAGTCGATGCGAAAATGGTTAAACCACCACCGGAACGTCCATTCGAAGGACTCATTAGCATCCATTCTGAATTATCCCCCATGGCGTCTACGGAATACGAGATCGGTCGGTAGGTATGTACCCCCACAGAATCAATATCGCATATCCTTACTCCTTTGAAGTCCTTCTGAAGAGGAGGTTACTGTGACAAGGATGTTAGATAAAGTCCTAAGAAGAAGTGACGCAGTGGACAAGGAATCATTGTGTGTAATCGCAGGACAAAGAGTACGCATCTTTGGTCGGTAAATCCATGCCCCTTCTGACACCCATCTAGGTCTGGCACCTAAGATTGACCTTGCACTGTCTTTCGGATGCCGGGAATATGTTAGACTGTTCGTGCTTAGCCGGAATTGTGGCATTAAAACACTTTCGCCGCCCCGATGTTGAGGTAGTTGGAGACGAAGTCACTATTGTATGTTGTTCTTGCACCCTCATGTCTATCTGATCCTAACCTTTGTGAAGCACTCACCCTCAGAGAGAGCNTCCCGTACCGCTTGCGATTCATCATGCACCATACTGCTTTACTTTCGCTTGTTTTTCTGACACCTCCATCCCTGCCATCCTTGACCCAGCACTCCTCGAACAACGTCTAAGCGCTGGCACGATATCCATCGCGTTAAACGCCCAACGAGAACTATGTGTTGTGCAGAAAATGGGAGGAGTCCCACTGGCTGCTGACCATCTTCTGAACTTTGTTCAAGTTGCAGTCACTCAAGCCAAGACGCTTGATAAGCTCGTCGAAGCTAGACTGAAGGAGGATTGGTCCGAAAGGAAAGTTGAAGTGAGATAAACATTGCAATTGACTCTCTTCAGTTTTACGCAAACAATTTTTCCGTAAAATAATAATCTGTTGAATTATTGAAAGTGTATGTATGTATTAGCTATAATGTCCTTGTAACGACTGCCCTATTTTTGATCATATGCAGAAGGGTGTGGTCGCCATGATGCCAAAATACTATTTTTTATCATCAGTCCCATTGGATAGATGCGCTCAAAAAATGAGCTCACAGAGGTGTGTGCGGAGTTTACGCCTCCAGACGGTATCGACGCAGAGCACTTCGGATCTTCTCCGTCAGCTGAACATGCGTATGTGGTATCTGCAGATGGCGGGTCGTACCGCTGCCAGTACTCGATACCTATCAAAATCATTCGGACAGTAGGCAACTTTCCTCCAAAAGACCCACTAACCATGGTGGTGGTAACCCAATGACTTCGGAATCATGGTGGGTACACTGTAAATGCTTTCTTCAGAACGCTGTTGTCACCTACAGACGAAGGGGGTTGTGTCCGTACCCGTCTGAAGAATGTACCACTAAACTATCGTCAACGCAAGAAGGCGTCAATACTGTCAGATCTCCACTTACCTCTGAACGCCCGACTCCTGAGAAGATGGCCAATCCAAGTAGAGAACCCCTCATTCTAAAAACGTTCTCGTTGTATTGTATAGATAAAGACAATTGTCAGACTTACGCCTGTTCGAGGAGCGCCATAGGAATAACATCTTACTACCCGCTCTGGCCAATTTTGTTGAATAGAAGCTGCTCCTAGAACGGACATGGATCCTCCTAACGAATGTCCTGACACAACAATTTCGTAATCTGGGTTCAGTTTAAGTGTTCCCAGGAGGATGGCTAACACTTCGGTTGCAACGGAGTTCCACCTTGTGCTGAAGGTTTGAGGCGATCTATGTAATTCAGCAGAAAACCCTTACCCGAGAACAAAGCCGGTGTGTACCCGTATTCCTTCTGGAGTGATGTCAATATGCCATACTTTTTCCCTCTCCTTCAGAGAGCTTACCAGGAGCGGAAATACCAGGAGACACAAACGGAACCAGCGCCACCTGACAGTCTAGCAAAATATCTGTAAAAGAGGCGCTGAGCCAGTCATTACCACAGAATTCCGCTTCATGAATTCGAGAAACTACCTTCCGCGTAAAGCCACAATTATTTCCTTCCTTTCAATATCTCTTGCTACATACCCTCCAATTCCAGACGCCGAACTATCAGAGAACTACACGGTCAATTACACGTTAGGATGTCTTTTGAGACAACAGAAATGATTCAAACATGACATGAGATATGAGTTGTTTTCCATTTGGTCGTGCGCAGAATGGCGAGTACGCAGATGAGGCGTATTTGAAGTAGTGCACCAAATCTTCGTAGAGATCTATGTATCCGATGTCAAGATTTCTTACATTCTATGGTGACTTGATTGATATCACCTTTGTCTATTGTACTAGGCATTTTTGTAGCTGAAAAGCTCTGTGACGTGGTGGTAAGTGGGCAAACACGTTCGGAGCTTACCGAGGCGTAGTGGGATCACAAGATACGCGTGGCGCGAATTCGGTTTCGTGACCCATGTCGACGACAAACTCAGAGTAAGTGGTAGTGATACAAACCGCCAAGTCATGAATATTTGAATAGTAGCAAGCAAGCAGAACGAATCGATTGAACAAAAACTAGCAAATAACAGAAGCATCATCAGGCCACACCATGATTCTCATTTCATTCTCAGAATCTCCCTTCCAATCTTCATCTCTGAAAACGGCACCGCAGCTAGGAAGACATAGCAAGTATGGCACGGTTCTCATTGCTTTCCTTCGCTACTAGATAGGGCGCTGTTTAGCAAGAATTCTTGYGTAAGAGAAGAGTGCTTACTTGACGCATGCGTTCTCTTGTGGCAGGATACCTCGCTACCATCCTATTTAATTCCAAATGCACCATTTCTGGCTCTACGGGGACAGGTACTGGATCCGAGGTCGGTGGTGAAATAGGTCGGTATGGAGAGTCCTTGCGATTGCGCTGACGTTTTCTYGGGGATGTTTTAGGTGGGGACGTTGCGTCACATATAAACTTGGATAGAGCAGGAAGAACGCCCAATCCAGACGAGGACGGAGAAGGATATTCGTCGGCAAAATTGTTCACCGCAGACGTGGCGGATTTCGATACAAGCGGAGGAGGCAGAAACGTGATAACTCTTCTGGCGGAACTGGCATCCATTCCACTCTTGCGAGCACCTTTCCCTGGTCGAAGGGCGTGGGGGATGCTGATGGGACCAGTGGTCGTATTTAACGGTCTGTGGGGCCACCTTCATTGGAATGGGATCATATAAAAAGAGATCAAAACACCTTACATAGCCTTTCTTTCCGGCAGAGTTCCCCACATCGCGTCGGGATCGTCAGCGATGGTATCGTACGCGTTCTTACGAAGTGCCTTAGATGATCGAGACACAGGTCGACGAGGAGGAGATGGAGATGGAGAGTACGATGGCTGGGCATGCCGAACAGTCTTTCGAACTTTGTGAGATCTTGAGAAAAATTTCGGAGCACCTTCGGTTCGATCGTGTATTGGGGAGAAAGGTTTTTCAGCGTCTTGGTAAGGAGTATTTTGATGGCGAAAAGAAAGAGGAGATGCTCGTTGATAGAAAGCAGATTGTCCAGCAGGAGTTCCCTGGCGCAAAGGAGCAGCATTTGAAATGGGTCGACTAGGGTTTGAATCGGCAAATGTGTGAATAGTAAACGGAGGATGGCGGGCTTGACCCGGATTGGGGTGGTGTAGACTGGTCGACGTGGCTGTTGGTTTGTTACGACGTGGTATATGCTCGGGACGAAGAGGAGATGAGAACACTGTCCGTTTGGCGGCAACACAAGACTGAAGGGATGATGGTCGCAAAGGAGAAGAAAAGTTAGGACCAGGGGAAAGCTGCCGTTTCCTGGGTACGATTCGGGCTGGCGGGGCCAAATAACTAGGTATATGCGCCGTCTCCGTATGATGATTATCTTGCAGAGTACAGCCCAGATCAGAGACAGGTGATTGATGTGAGAAGACTGCGGCTACAGGTTTACTGTAAGAGTTGTTAGATAGTGTGTTATGGATGGCTGCTTCAATAACAGGAAGTCCAGTGCGATAGTCGGAAGTGACTATAGAGGCATGAGTACTCGAAGGATAGGCAGAGTTTTCCAATGGTGGTGTTGAGAGTATGTTCGGAGCAGCGCACAACGTGGGGGGTTCTGGGGAAGTAGGATGAAGGGGAGTCAAATTTTTTGAGACAAGAGGGATGAATGGCTTTGATTTAGGTCCTGTAGTCTTCTCTTTGTTGGATTTTAGTGAGGAACGTTTTCTGGATATTATTTTTGGTTTTTTAGTTTGTTTCAGGAAAGCTTCTACGATAGGTTGATTTTTTTGTTTCGCGTCCTTTGTGCTAGAGCGAGGACCTGGCGATACAGCACGGACGACAGAAGGTGGCCGATTAGCACGAGACGCAGCATTTATCTTGGCTATACTAAAAGGATTAGGTTTGTATACAACGGTTTCCTCACGAGTCGAGAGGTCCAAATCGTTCGCATCCTGTCTTTTTTCGTCTTGAGAAATATCCACAGAGTTTGGGCCGTTGTCCAAGTCAGAGTCGTCTGAAGAATCGTAGTCTGATTTGTTAGCAGTACGTAAATTAAAGCACCAGTCATTGCCAGGCATAAGCGTTCTGAGGAATGAAGATGGTGGTCGAGAGCAAGTTGTGATGAAGAGCGGACGGAAACCATCCGCGGAATGACCTGCCGATGTTGCCGCCATTTCTAAATCAGAGTCTAATTGTGACCTTCATCAACCATTGGATACAACACTACCAGTATCTTGCACCAAAAAAGCCTCTAGAATTTTACGCCCTTGGAACCTGAAAAACTAATTTCGAGCATTCCGCTTACCTTTGAACCTAAACCCCACTATATGCCTTTCTTCAATAGCCTTTCTGAGGTCATGAACCCTCTGCTCTGACTTCATTGCTGCTTCCGATTGTACATGCCGAATGACGAGGTTGACTACTAATAATATATATATAGTCTACCGAGTCATTTGCATTCCAGCAAAGGAGTCGATTGACTTCAATATGGCTTCTCACACGTATCCCCCTGTACAGGGTCAGTACCCGTCAGTTTTGAACCAGATGAAGACTGCTAAATCCTTTTCAGGTACTCCTTCCAACATAAACGAAGGGAGACCAACTAGGAGGGTACTTCTTCTAGGTAGTGGCTTTGTCGCTCGTCCATGCGCAGAATACATCGCTCGCGACCTCAACAATCTCCTCACAATAGGTATATCTAGACCAATATACCAAATCGTATGAGTTTCATTGTTTTCCAACAGCCTGTCGCACTTTAAAAAGCGCAGAACGCCTTGGAGATGGTCTCTCCATTATATCAACAATATCTCTAGACGTCAACGATACTACTGCCTTGGAGAAGGCGGTCAGCGAACATGATCTAGTCGTCTCCCTCATTCCGTATGTTTTTCATGCCACTGTCATAAAAGCTGCCATAAAAGCGAAGACGAACGTGGTTACTACCTCGTATATCTCGCCCGCCATACGTGAACTGGAAGCAGAGATCAATGAGGCCGGTATCATTGTAATGAACGAGATTGGCCTTGATCCAGGAATTGACCATCTCTACGCGATCAAGACAATTGATGAAATTCATGCAAAGGGTGGAAAGGTATGTGGGTTTTACCCTTCCGACCAAGGTTGAAGGGCTGATGTTCGTATACCCAGGTCAAGAAGTTCTTCTCCTATTGCGGTGGCCTACCTGCCCGGAATGTGCAGATAATCCTCTTGGTTTGAAGTTCTCCTGGTCGTCTCGAGGCGTTCTTCTTGCACAAACCTACCCCGCTTCCTTTCTGGAGGATGGCGAAAAGATCACCATAGATGGCAAAGATCTCATGAACCATGCCAAACCATACTTCATCTCCCCTTCCTTCGGTTTTGTAGCATTCCCAAACAGAGATTCAACTCCGTTCTGCGAATTTTACAACATCCCAGAAGCGACAACAATCGTCCGTGGAACGCTACGATACAATGGCTTTCCAGAGTTCTTWAAGGTCCTTGCGAAGATAGGATGNCTCGACACGTCGCCACAGGATTGGTCAGTGCATGATGGTATCACTTGGGCTCAGGTCACCCAGAAAGCGATCGGAGCAAGCAATCACACAGAGATGTACGTCTCTCCACGACTGTTGTTCACTTTATATACCCAATGCTGATTTCTTCTGTCTAGAGCCCTGATTGATCATATCAAGACCTTCGCCGATTTTTCTTCCCTGAGCGAAGCTGATAGAATCATCAATGGCTTACGTTGGATCGGGATTTTCTCCAACGAGACTATAGCCTCTCCTCCGACAACCTTAGTAGACACTCTTTGTGCTCGCTTGGAACACCTCATGTCTTACGCCCCCGGAGAACGCGACCTTGTTATGCTGCAACACAAATTTGTCGTGGAATGGNCGGATGGGAAAACGGTCAGCAAAGCAGCGTATTCCTTTGACTCCAGCGGACTCACTAGATTAAACCTTGCAGGATGTTATGACTTCAACGCTCGAAGCTTATGGGGATCCCAAAGGCTATTCCGCTATGGCGCGTTTGGTTGGGGTACCATGTGGAATTGCCTCTCAACTCATCTTGGATGGTACCTTCCACACTCCCGGTCTCCTGGCACCTCACACCAAGGACATCTGCGATCCAATTCAGAAAATTCTTGAGGAACACGGTATTAAGATGATAGAGAAAACCCTATGAGGTATCGGGGAATCGAGTAGAGAATCCAGACAGAATCCTACAGAATCCCACCGTTGGATTCGAATGTTCCCTGGGTCTTTTGAAGCAACGGGAAGGCCGGGCTTTTGTTTTAATTGGAATTAGATAGCAGGCTTGTGGAGTAGGATACTGGGACAGTGCTTCCCAAATGTGTATCCTTTCCGAGGATTCAGTGTCCCTCCTGGGAAGCAGCTCGAAATTGGAATCGAGGTTCGTTACTCGGGGCTATGGTTCCAGTCCTTCTACCTTGTGGTTTCACCTCTTGGTTATCTTCGATGAGATATTAGGAAATTCTGATTCAATGGCATGATTGAGGCATCTGTATTTCAGAGGAAAGAACAGATTCAACCTTTGCTCACATCCTTTCTCCCAAGTCCATCGCCCGCCAGAATGATTAGGGGGAAAGCTGTTTCGCTTGTTCTCTTTGTTGCTTCAGCAATCGCAGCTCCGACAGATGCATCGGCCGCAGCCGGCCACTACATCGTTCGGCTCAAAGACGGAGTAGACCGTGCAGCTCTTATCAATTCCTTTTCTACTAGCTTCGTGTCGTCTTCAGAGGTGATTTATGAGTATGGCCTAATCAATGCCTTTGCGGGTATGCGGTTGTATATTTGGGTGCTGTTCTCTCTTGATATACAAACCATGTTTCTAGGAAGTTTTGATGAAGAGGTAGTCGTAAGTCTTCGTGAGGACCCAAACGTTGCATATATGGAGAAAGACGGCGTTGTTAAGATCGCTGCGATTCAGTGAGCCCAGTACATATTCACAAATATGTCTGCTATTGACAATTCCCCAAGGACAGACGCTCCCTGGGGTCTTCAAAGGATCAGTCAAGATGCACCGCTAGATGGTTCTGATCTTAACGCCTCTTTCACCTATACATATGACAATGCGGCTGGAAAAGGCGTTGATATTTACATCCTTGGTGCGTATTGTGATTGCATTCTTCCTTTTGTCCGGAATCTCATGAATCGTAGACACGGGTCAGCAGTCTCGATCTCCTCTCTGCCGTTAGGTTTAACCCACCCAATTCTCCGTGGTTCAGGTATCCGTACTACACATGTAAGCATCCCACTTGTCCTTAGTTACGAACTGTACTGATAAGTGTATAGACTGACTTCGGCGGACGAGCTCGCTGGGGCGCCACATTCGGCAATTATACAGTAGGTTATCGTGTTCTATCTCTCAACCTTCCGTGAATCCTAACTTTTCCTTAGGATATTGACGGTAACGGCCATGGGACGCACTGCGCGTATGTGCTCTGTAAATCCTCTTTTGAATAGTGACACTGATGGATACACAAGAGGAACTGCCGCGGGAACTCGATGGGGTGTCGCCAAGGTCAGGATATATTTTCATCTTAATCCAGTCTTCTGCGGCTCTGACAGTAGGGAATTATACACAGGCCGCAGAAATAATTGCTGTGAAGGTTGTAGCGGATAACGGGTACCTACCAAGAGTTACATTCATCCACCATACTAACTTTTCGCCTTGCAAAGGATAGGAGCCGTAAGTGACCTGTAAGTAATATTTTATATCTTGGCCCAAGATGTCAAAGCGTTTCCTTCCAGTCTTTCTGCGCTAGACTGGGTGGCTAGTGAGGTTTCTACAAGCGGAAATCCCTCCGTCGCCAGTCTGAGTTTGACGGCCACCTCATCTGATGTTTTGGATGAAGCTGTAACCGAGGTAAGTGTTTATGTGCCTACTCGTTTGCATTTCAAACTCAAGGTGGATGACTTCAGCTCGTCAATGCTGGTATCCATGTAGTTGTAAGCTCTCAGAATGTACGGATATCGGCTTCTTTTGCTCAACCAATGACACTACAGGTTGCTGCTGGAAATGAGTCTGATGATGTCTCCAATTGGAGCCCTCCGCGCGCCCCAGCTGTCCTCACTGTCGGGGCCTCGACCATCGCTGATTCCCGTGCTTCGTATTCTAATTATGGCCCCCTTGTCGATATTTTGGCTCCTGGACACAATATCATAAGCACCTGGTACACTGGTGATGAAGATATCCACAGTCTGTCAGGAACATCCCACGTAAGTGCTCAGCCCCCNGCGAATATCCACAATGATAGCATAGATAATTTACAGGCAGCTCCCCATGTTTCTGGCCTGGTTGCGTATACAATCAGTATTCAAGGAAACACGAATCCTGCAGACATGACCAGTCTACTACAGAAACAAGCACTCAGTGGCATCCTTACAAACATTAGTGCGCATTTTTTTCTCGCTGGTGTAGCNATGGTGCTGATTTCCTTCTGATAGATTCTGAGAGTCTTAACTTGCTTGCTCGCAACAACGTCTAATTTCTGTTGAGACGGAAATACGAGCCTTATGATGCTCTCAGAAATCTGTACTAGTAAACATGAGATGGTCTTAGTAGACCAAGGGGTGTAGTATTTAATGTTTGTGCCATGTGGTATTTGGTGACTAGGTGGCATATGGGTGGAATCAATTACAAGTTCCATGCTCATGGGGAATCGAACGTTTGAACCCGGACCAAATGGCACCGCGAGAATGGCAGGTACGCGACCCGTTGCGATTACAGATGTCGAGACATGACATACACTGCTGCTATACTTACAGCTAAATAAACACTACCATGATACACTGTTACCCGAGAAACATATGCAAATATTACATGTAGGATGAAGATATGGATGCTGGAGAGGTAGATGCTGGAGGGAGTATATCCAACCAATGTCAATGAAATTCTATCAGCCGATAGAAGTAGTGCTATGTGAGTCCGAATTTATGGAATGTTTGCTCAAGCGTCTTGAAACCGACTGGTTTCACAAAGCTGGATAAAACACTCAGTACGTGTAGCGTATAAAATGGTAAGAAAAGCTTACTATCCATCAACGCCGGCCTCGAAAGCCCGTTGTTTATCTTCCATGGACGACATTCCTGTCATAGCGAGAATTTTGGCGGATCGATTTTCAAGTCCGACCTGGTTATGTCCCCGATTGTTCTCGATTTGTCGAATCTCCGCAGTAGCTCCAACACCTAGAGAACAACATGCGTCAACATAGTCAGAAACAGAATGGGCCGTGAAGATTAACTGACCGTCCAGAACAGGCATGGAGAGATCCAAAAGGACCACGCTATAACTGGTTCAAAAAGGAACGGATATTCCCTGACCAAGATAAGACTTACTCGAAAGGGCCATCCTTCTCATACACGTTCACTCCTTCTCGACCATTAACCGCTTGCCGGAAGTCATATCCCTTTTTTAGGAGCCACCGTACACTGGAAGATAACAACTATATCAGATCAATCCAAGAGGTAGCGAAACTCTAATACTCACAGCATGTCCCGGATGACCGCGTTATCTTCAACAACCAATACTTTGCAGCGATGCTCGGGTTCCGGTTCAGATGTTAGTGCTGCATCTACAGACGACTTTAGCAGAGTTCCTCCGCCAGGGACATTAATCTCCCCAGGACTGGGATCCGAGCCTTCATCTGACTCAATGGCAGAAGGAAGGCTCCATGTTGGTACCATTGGATAAGCAGTTGTCGATCGAGGTAGCATAAGGGGCCTCCTCGGATACTTCGAAGTCTGGTCAGAGTTTCGGCGAGGCGGAATGTGGCTAAATCCGGAGACTCTTGGCGTTCCATTGACCACGGCCCAGTTAATATGTTGAACGGGCTCCTCGTCTATGGGTGTCACAGCGTCCGGTGGGCGTTCACCAAGACGGATAAAGTGAATGCATATTTTGAGCATGTGCTGTAGCCTCGAGGGGCCACCGGGTTTGTGAATTACACGACAAAGGCCCCCAATGAGTTCGTACTCGCTAGCCACACTCATGATGGTAGTACTTCCCCGCGCCTCCGAGAAGATGATAAAAGGACGGCTCGTGTCGCGTCGTTCTGTTGCAGCAATGACAGGGCTGAGGTCTTCGTTCAGGATTACAATATCGCCGTAGCCTTCTTCTGCAGGTACGATATGTAATCCCCACCATGATACCAAGTAACCTTTGACGACAGAACGGAGCAATCTAGCCCCTCGATGATCACCATCGAAGCCTACCAATGAAACTGACCAAGGGCGTGAACCATCCCTAAGAGGCCAAGGATGCATGTTCACTGAAGAGAACATCTCTCCACGGGGTACCACTTCGGCCTCAAATGCTACCTTGATCTCCGTGCCGACGCCNTCCTCACTACAAACATCGATCTTGCCTTTGACGCTCTCAGACTGAAGGATACTATTCACAATGGCTAGCCCTAGCCCTGTGCCAGTTTGCAGGGGGTTCTCTTGAGAGAATGGATGGAAAAGTTGGTTCTGTGTCACTCTTTGATTAAGAAGGTGTTTGGAAGACAGAAAGAGATAACAGAAGATACCTTGAGGAAAGATTGGCTGATGCCCTAACCGTACAACGGTGAAAAAAGAAACGCAAGGACCAGGAGAATGAGACTTACCTTGCCTGTATCATGTACTGATAACTCCAGCCGCAGCTTGTTTTCTACATCTTCTTCGTCAGAGGGTAACTGCCGCAATGTGATATGCACGAATCCATCCTGTATCTTTTTTAGCCTAGCGTCAAGGAGGGATTCTTACAAGAACCTACAGAAGTGAATTTGAGACTGTTCCCCACCAAGTTCATCAGCACCCGGCGAATGCCACCCTTCTCACATTTAATATACCAACCCTAGAGAACGAGTGAATTCCGGGATACCGATACCGACCAAACATACTCGGAAAAGGCGTACCTGGTCCCGGTGGGCTATATCGATGACGGTCTCTACATGCTTCTTCTTTGACGGTACTGGGGNCTCATCGGAAGGTTGGGGTGGGGAATAAAACGTTCCAATACCCATACCATCATCTCCGCTATCCGCCCTGGCACGATACCCAATCCAGCATCCGTCTATAGCATCTTCCACGAGTTGCACCAAATCGACCCTGATATCGAGTAGAACTTTAACGACTCCGAAGGAGACTCGATGGGAAAGATGCTTACTTTGTTGGGACGATCACGTTCTCCACTCCGCCTGACTTGGAGTTTCCGCTCAATTTTGTGAAGTCTAAGACGTGGTTGACGGTCTCGACCAAAGATGTGGCACACGCTCGGACCGACTGGAGAATCGGAGCTTGAGAGTGATTCAAGTTCGTTTGTCCGAGCATCTCCGTTGCAGAAAGGATCTGGGGGAGCATTATCAGAAGTGTGACAGAATAGGAGACACTAGAGAACGCACCCCTTGCAAAGGCGTCCGTAACTCATGGGAAATGCTATGTGAAAGTCAGCACCAAGCCATTCCGAGAATGCAAGAGTCTCATCGATTTACGTACTTGGAGATGAACAAACTTTTCGACTTGTCAGCCAGAAGCATTCTCCGTTTGAGAACCGCCGAAAGGATGATGACGCNTACAATAATATTAGACAGATCCAGATTTCTAGCGGAGACGAAAACTCACCAATCGCACGGAGGTAGGAAAGCTCGTGGCCTTCCAACTGTCAACTCAGCATTAGTACAGGAAGAGATTTATGCCAGTGTAAAAATACACACGATACGTTTAGTATGATCCGAAGCATTGTATGCACACAATAGTGCGAAGGGCCGTTTGTCGATGTTGAAGATAGGAACCACTACATTAATGACATGAGCACAATAAATGATACATAAAAAAATACGCACCCAAAGCATACTTGATTCTACTGGGCAAGAACAGTCTGAATCCGTAAGGAACCACTCCTTCGAATACCCACCTGTGGGATACTTCGCAAAGAAGTCTAGGAGCTTGAGGTACTCTTGCCCCGTCAAGGTCTTACTCTGCGTCTCCATTTCGGGGTCTCCATAATGCATGTTCATAGATACCGTTCCAGCAGCAGATGCCGAAGCGATCGACGATGGTAGGGACTGCCCCAACTCTGAAACGGTGGGAAGATGTGGAGATGAGGAGGATGCAGAGAAATTGGGGCCACCACTAGCAGCAGTAGATATTTCCTCGTCAAATTCATTTGCGAGCGAGGAAGCGGGTTCTAGTACTTCGCAGTGAGAGAGATCCATCACAATTACACCCTCGACATCCAGCGTCCGTTGAATTAATCTCGCAGCTCTCGAATAAATTTTATCCATCGAGCTCGCACTCGGATTATGAACATTGGTTGCAGACGTCGTGCGAGGGTGCCGAGATGGTCTGTCTGGGTATGGTCGGGATAGTGAATCAGGACTTGGCGAGTAGTTGGACACCTTAAGATGTGATGATGCTCGCGCAATGGAGGTTCCAGAAGGCATCGCGGCCGGGGCACCCGACGTTGTCTGGGATGAAACAGATTGTCTTGGCGTCGTTTGCAGACTGCTCTCGGAGGAGTTTTKGGAAGAGGGACTCGAAGACATGGGGGTGTTTGGAGCACCATTTGCAGTCGGAGTAGGAGGATGTGCCATGTCGATTTCCAAACATTCACGGCTGAACTCTTCCATCTAAAATGCTCATGTAAATGCGCATACATAGAAAATGCAGCACACTCCATAGACGTACCGAAGTCTGGATTCTGTCACGAATACGAAGTTGTATCTACACAGAGCAAGAGGATACAACCAAAATCAGGTCAGCAACGTAAAATTGAACGACCATGCAACATGACACCAGAGAATAGACCAGTAAAATGTGTCACAGACCTTGTCCCTCCAGAGTTCCATTTCCCGCATAGCAATCGCAGCAAACTCCTTCAACGTGTGTCGATGCCGTGGCGTAAAATCTTCTCGTGGGACGTCGTCGATTACTGCTAAGCTCCCTACGTTATATCCGTCTTGCGTTCGCAGCGGTGCCCCTGCATAGAATCTAACATGTGGTTCCCCAACGACGAGGGGCTAAGAGGAAAAGTACATTAGCATCGAGAGACACGTCGATGAAGGAACACTGAGTACATTTTTGGCAAATCTCCAATCCTGATGGGTATCCAAAACGACCATAGGCTCACCATCTCTAATTTTAGAGCAATGAAACATCTTGTAAGTAACGGGAGATGTGAGGAGCTATATTCTCAACGTTTGCCCACCTCAGGAGGATCATATGACCACAGAAGGAATGACTCCGGGCCATTGAGGACATCTTCACTCCCCCTACAACTGTTTCTTTAATTCGAACTTGCACCACAATCAATGTATAGAATGAAAACACTCACACTCCGACTTCAACCATTGCTCAGAGCCATCTATGAGACTGATAAACACCCCGCGGGTGTTGAACACGAGTTTGGCGAGGTGCGCTATCCGATCGAAATTCAGGTCCGAGCCGGTGTTCCAAATGTTGAATCTAGAAATGATGGTTGGTTACATGAGGAAGACGAATTGGGTGAGTCAAAGGGGTAAAACAAACTTGTACAAGGCTCTCTTTCTTTCCACCTCGTCTGGCGGGTTTGGTGGCACCAAGTATCCAAGCTGGTGGAACGACAACTCTTCTTTGTGGATCGGGACGGTATGCAGGCCCATCAGATTCCCACTCGTAATAATCCCACTCGCAGAGGGTGCTATTGGAGTAATGAGGGAACCTGGTATGTGGGGGGTAGAGATGGCTGGAATGGAAGTCATGCATTCAGAATCAGATGCTGAAGTTGGCTCCAAGATGGATATTGGTGGTTCCAAGGCAGACTCAGCTATTGGTAGTACTGCTTCACCAGTGAAGGAAAGCGACGCAATGCGGTTTCCAGTGACAGTGACGGGCAAAGGGGCTGACGACTGCCGCGTCAGGTTCAACCGTTTTTCGGTGATTGAGGGTTCACCAGGGTCAGTATTTGCGCTTGGGAAATCACTCGCCACGAAAGAGGCATTGGGGTCATAAGGCATTGCTTTCTGTGTGGTGGATTGGTGGGAGAAGTAATCGGTCGACTCTGCAGGTGCGATAGGTGCCGTCATGTACGAGGTCTCGCACTGATCATCATCTGTCATTGGTGTATAGGTACCGCCTTCCACAGTCCTCATTCCTTGCCAGAAGTCCTTGAGACCTTCCATGCGGAAACTTAGTCGCTTTCTAGTTCCACCCGGCGTCGTAACAACGTCGCTGTCGGTTGGGGCGTTCGCGCGAGGAAGAAGCTTTCTAGGTGCAAGGGGACTGGATTTTGCCTTGAATTCCGCACGACCGACTGAGTGGGATGTGGGCCCGCCCTCTGCCAGATCGAACGGCCAGTCTTCTGGATGGGCACCAGGAATAGTGGTATTAAGGCCCCTCATAGGATCTGTCAGCTCATGTTCAGGAGAGGGAAGTGCGAGAGGTGCGATGTTGACATGTTGTCCTGCGATCCGTAGAGCTGCCGCTGTTGCCTGGATGGTATGGGCAGGTGTAGATGGCGCGTGGAATGGGAGTGGATGTGAAGGTGAATATGACGAAGAAGAAGCCGCAGAGACAACCGTGTACGGAGAGGTCAGAGCAGAAGTAAATGGAGTAGCGTTCGGTGCAGGAATTGGGATGTGCATGTTATACTTCGGACGAGATGGGGACGCTGGCGAAGGAGTCGATGAGCCAGCCGAAAAGGAATTCCGCGTGCGATGGCTAGGAAAGTTCAACTTGTTTGGTGTTCTATTAGTCGGTACCGAGCTTGTTTTGGCCRTCGTTTCCGTCGTAGACGTGCCAAGGTCGATTGCTTTCCCCTGCTGGTGTTCGTCTATCGGTGACTCCTGTTGTGCCTGTGCCGCTGATCTTCTGGCTAGCCATAGAGAAGAAGACATCGGTGGATTTGGTATTCGGTGGGGGTCCCAGAGGCCAGCTGCATATGCAGCCATGAATGCAGCCCAGTCGTGGGTAGTCGTGGAGCCAGCGGCATTTTTCATGTTTGCAGGCGGTTTTGTCGGCACGTCCTGGTCTTCTTTGACGGTT
The DNA here is from genome assembly GCA_004354395.1 of Chondrostereum purpureum. Classification (NCBI taxonomy): domain Eukaryota; kingdom Fungi; phylum Basidiomycota; class Agaricomycetes; order Agaricales; family Cyphellaceae; genus Chondrostereum; species Chondrostereum purpureum. Next base: position 10,340 of record LBLO01000337.1, on the reverse strand, counting down.
TGCATATATCCTTGGTTGGAATCAGACCTTAGAAGTAGTTTGTAGTCGATTGATAAGAAGAGACTGAAATATAGTAAGATCAACGCACTTGGATGGAACAGTCGGCAATAGTGGAATATCCTCTCTGCTTGGAGCTGTCGATGGGCGCGACTTTGTGCGTTTTCTCGTGGTCATAGCCAAAGATGCATCGTTCCGTTGGTTCTGGGACATTTCCCGTTCATTTTCTGTGGTAGACGTAGGCATTCATGCTGCGTGGAGTGTATTCAACCGTCCCTTCAACGACGTCACTGTCTAGATGGCAAAACAACGGCTTTAGCAAATATGCCACAACACATTTACCCAGCATTCGACCTTGATTGGGCCTGTTACGCTCCATCTGTGCACATTCGAGAAAAGCCAGGAATGAACAGGGAACAGAAACAGAAGAGCATCTGGGAATGTTTCAGGATAACGGACTTGCAGAGGTCAATAATCATAATGCGGCGACCAGGAGCGTAATTGGAGCTAGAATGTAAATAAATCATGATCATAATCGGTGACGCCACATCGTGTCTTATTTAAGTATACTTACGGATGGATACTGTCGTGTAAGCATTAAATCTATGATGTGTAGCGTTAAACTTATCATGGGAGCTACATAGTTCCATGATTTGGGTACGACTTGGGTCCCCACTGTTGAAAGAGTTCCGTCGAAGATAAGTCACGGTGAGCCATCTACTAAGCCCATCTTCGGAACTCTATAAAGAATTCCACCAGCACGATACCACATCCCGACTGTCGCTATATGGGCTCTCTCAAGGCACAAACAGGTACATATTCAGTTGATACTCCACAGCCATCCTCTACCAACACCTACCGACACATGCAAGGGATGCTGGGAGCGACTTTCACCTGCCCAATGGTCCAGTGGAGTATGTACAGTCTAAGAGAAAATACAGGAGGACCACGCGTCACACCTCAATGATTCATGCGCGGTTTCAGGGATTGTTTACACACAGCACCTTATCAAAATAGAAGTGGAGAACGACAACGGGGATTGGTGGAGGTCATTTCTGACCAACACCCGAGTTTCTTTGTACTACATAGACTACATATTACTTGTTAATCTAATAGCTCAAAAACAAATGCAGGACCATGTGGCGAAGGAGGTGCGAAACGGAGTCAAGTAAACATAGAATCATCCAAGAATCATCGTCAGTGACAGTCCTCCGGTACATAATTCAGTTATAGCCCACGCCTTAACCACACCTCACGATCTGTCGTGCATCTCTGATTCGATAATTCAATAGAGTTTTCCATGTGTCGAATCTATAGTAGGTTTTATATTCATTCGGCTGCGACATCATGCATCAATAGTTCCATGATCCTCAGGACCGTGACACACCTCGTACTGTGCAAATCCTTCCAATGCAAATCCCTTCCCCTTCTTGCAATTGAGTCTCTCTAATAGACAGCTCCCTAGAAAGAAGCTAGAATACCGGGTATCCCTTTTATCACCGTCGCTCGCATGAACAGTTTAACCAAGGTATCGAGCGAATGAAATTCTGTGAAGGTAGTAAAATAAGGTTAACATGTATATGTGTACGTCGAGGCAATAATTTATAAAATCCAACAAACAACAAAGTCAAAAAAGGAAAACAAAGCTATGCATTCTTGTTCAAAAAGTGGACATTTTCTCTTTTATACACCCACAAGAACCAACATTGCCCAGGTATACAAAGGAAGTGTGAGGTTGTCGTTTTGATCTGAGAGCGCTTCCAGGACAGAGGCTAACCCGATGACAATCGTATATCGTACAGTCTGTACACAAGAGTACATTCTTAGCATAGTTTGCAGAAAGGTGAGGAGATTCAGACATACTGAAAAGGCTTCAACAATTCTACAAATTCTGAACAGCCATGCGCAGGCCACGATAGAGACCGTGAACGCCAAGCTCCCTTCCAATGTCTTCGACGTGCTCTCCGACCACCTCCTTACGCCAATCCTCTTCCCCACAATCGAAGCCTAAGCGCAAAGCATCGCATTGTATTAGATTTCAAATAATGCAAAAAAGAAAAACGGAGTTTACCAAGGCATCTCCAACCCCGAGTACCAAGATTCCGGTAAGTTGGATGAGTGGGGAAGATCTATATGTTTCGTTGGAAATTCAGCGAACGAGAAGAAAAAGGAACGAGGGACAAGGAACCGACGACTTACGAGTCCAGCCACAAGCTGCCGGCACACCCCGTCAGAAGATAAAAGTGACTCAGGATCGCCGTCCCCCCATCCTTCTGATCGAGAAACTCGTTCATAAACAGATGTACAACGGCACCGAAAGGGTAGATCGCAAAGTACCGCACGTATTCGGCAAATGTGAACAGAGCGAATGCGGCGCTGAAGGAAAGATGCGTAAAAGCAGGCTATCGGTGTGAGAGATGGRTAAGCCACTGAATAGGAGCCAAGAGAGCCAATACTTACATCAAAAGCAATCCCAGGAGTAAACATTGCCACAGTTAAAGCGTGGAAAAACTTCCTTCTCGCATTCAATCTCAGCGTCGGCACGTGTTTATCTGCCGCATCCAACAAATCTGTGGCTACATTCGACACATAGACATTTGGACCTGCAGGGATATTGGGAAGATTCGGTAGGGTGGGCAACGTCAGCCCTAATGCAGCTGCCGAGGACATACTTGCCGCACCCGGAGGTGTTGACGCCCCAGAGTTCGGCGTGTTCACACCACCCTGAGGAGCGTCTTGACTAGAATCAAATGCCCACGGAACAATGAGATTCTCTCCAGTGGGATTCCATGCTCGATACCGACGAGATCGAGCTAGTTGTCTACTCCAGGCGGCAACACTTAAACTGCCTACAGCGGCCCAATACGCCAACAGTACAGGTCGACTCCATCTGCGACGGCCGTCCATCAACCAAAATAATACCCAAAGCCACGGATCGCGTTTCCCAAGACACCATCGGGTCCACATTCCGATCAGACCAACGACGATGAAGACGGTGCCGATATAGAAGCCTAGCGCAAGGAACCGACGTTGGCGAAGTTTTTGTTCAGGATATTTCAGCCTTCTCAAAGGCCGTCGCGCCACATGACGAGACAGAGCAAGGAACGGGGAAAGTAAGAATCCAGTAAGGAATGATCCTGCGATGAGAGCGGTCTGGAATATAAGCAGGGGTGTAGGAAGGCGATAGGTCTTGATGTATGGTGTTGTCACGGGCCAATTCTATGGACACGGATTGATGAGCAGCTGTACGCGACAACGATTAACAATAGGGCTAACCCTCGCTATTGTAAGGCTAAGAAATTCCATAAATAGAGCAGTCCCACCGAAGGAGACTAGGCCCAGCTCTCCTAATGTAAAGCCGCGATGGGCAAGTCGGAGAGCCATGTACATCGTCAGCTGGAAGAAGAGCGTGCTGACGGCGGTATCCAGGTAACTTAAATCTAATGTACACATTGTAAATAAAATGTACAAGAAAGAAAGCGAGCAGCTCACGTTGCCAGATCCCAAGTTTGAGGAGTTGAAAGCTGATTTTTGTGGCGAGGGTGCTTATACAGACAGAGGCAGTGAAGCAAATGAAGTACCAAAATCGCAGGCCTTCAGCACGAGGAACAGACCTCCGTTCTCCGTCGGGAGTGAACGGAAACGGTGAACGATATCGATGTTCCATCCACCAGGCCATGCAAACATGGAACATGAGAATGAAAGAACACAAGGTTGAGAGGTCAACTAGGCTATACCGCGAAAGGATTAGAGCTTCTAGTACAGTGTAATCCCCCTTTGAATTCGAAAGACGTGCGGGTCCCTCGATGAGCCATGTCGAGGGGAGACTCCATGAGGGGTCTTCCTTGAGATGAAGAATTGCATCGTAAAGGAGGGAGAAAGCAATGATTGGCCCGAGGAATATCCCAGTAAAGATCCCATCATCTGAGGACTCCCTGTGAGCGTAAAGTTAAGGTAGGGCCGAACATACGATCCTAGACAACTCTTACCTATAATTTTTAGGCACAGACATCCATATGTAGCCAAATGTGGTTTTGTCACTAGTCTGCGGAGGGTTGCGACGAGACTCTCGTGCGTCTGGGGGTCGGTTGACCGCGGTCGGGACCGATGACTTTTCTTCCTTACGATTTACGGTGCTATGAGCCCATATTATATACACCGTGGAGACGACCCCCAAAAGATATAACTCTAATTTAGTCCATCGATTAACGGGATAGAACTGAGGGGTTTCAGGAAAACATGCCTCGGTTAGCCCAGATGTTATACTCGGAGATGGGTATGCTAGTGGAAAGTTGAACGTCTCCAGAAAGCTTGAATGTTGCGTAGAGGAACGACAGGAGCAGAAGAAGACATTCCGCAGCACGTCGAGCATCACAGCTGATTTTCCATTCACATTTCACTAGCGGTATTCGGAGCTCGACAAGAGTTGGCATCAGCGCCCGCATCATGAACACACTTGAGAGCCTTGCGCGAGAGCCTCTAATGAAAGTAGGAGATGAAGGTCTACTATCCCTTCCCATTGAGCCTACCAGGGGAGTACAGGGAGACCTTGGACGCGTGAAAGGAACATGGGCTAGACTAGCTGGTGAAGAATCTCTGGAGGAATTACGGTCCACAACCGGACGCTGGGAAGAGATAGACGGGTGCTTGAAATGGCCATTACGGGTTCTTGAATCCGAGAATGTACGACCGCGAGTTGTTCTGGCTAGTTCATCATCTGTATCCTCGTCTGATCCATCGGCAGAGTCGGAACTATAAGTATATGAAGATCTAGAGGTCAGTTTCTGCACCATAAACTTGGTTAGAGCTGACCTGGAAGACCCCGCATGATAGCTAGTCGTCCAGCCCATGTTGGGGGACTTTGCATTTGGATTTTCTGTGGCTGAATTAACTCTTGGCTTGCGTACCACAGAGGTTCGGCCATTCGGAGGGCGCCTCCGGATAGTGTCACTTCGTCCCGCGGATGAGGGCGGGGAAGGCGAAGATCGCGACCGAGCCAGCTTGAATACAATCTACAGTGACGAACTATTGTCGCCGCCAGTGCCAGAGTGGTCGCCAGTAATTGCCGTCGTGGTCGTAATGAACGTCGTCAAATATGCTGTTTTACGGCCTCACACCACGTCTGTTAGCGCACGTGCCGTAAATGAGCACCTAAGCGGTCACAGGGTCACTGCCACTGCTTTCATTTCTCTCCCATCGACGCGTACCCAGGACCTTACCAGACGCGTCTTTTCTCTCTAATTTTTCTTGTAATATGGCAGACGCAGATGAACTTGTATTCCTTGAGGATCTCGAACCAACCAAAAAACCCAGGGGAAATGAAGCTTCTCAGGCATCCACTGCCGCAACTGACGTTGTCGAGTCCACGCCCACGTCGACGACAACAACAACGACTAACAGTGCTGGGGTAAAGCGCCAGCGGACATTAATGGACATGTTCTCTTCTTCCCAGGAAACAGCCTCAGGCTCAATGCCCTCCGATTCTCCCCCAAAGAAGCAGAAACTGTCCCAGACTGGTAGTCAGAATTACAAGCCGAGTGCTGCAACACCTACAAAAGCTTTTGGGAAACCCAAATTAAATTCGATTCCATTCTCTCAATCTCAGTACGTTGAATCTCTGACGGAGGATCAACGGAATTTATTGCGACTAGAATGTGAAGTGATGGGGAAGAGTTGGTATGTATATTAATTCTCTCAGTTAGTCCCCTTCCGGACTTTGACATTCATACAGGATGAAGTTATTAAAGGACGAGATTAAGAAGCCATACTTCATCTCGCTGAAGAAGTTCCTGTGGGAAGAGGGTGTGAGGGGGCCTGATTATTTGCCCCAACCCCTCAAAGTCTACCCACCCCGTGAGTTCTGTTGTTTATCGGTCTCTTGACCACCTCATTCACTATCTTCGATCAAACAAAGCCCGTGAAATCTACTCTTGGTCGAACACGCCCTTGGGAAGGTCAGCTATCAGATGTATCGTCGGAGTTCACTTTCGGTATCTAAATTCATCGCTCAGGGTAAAGGTGGTAATAATTGGCCAAGACCCCTACCATGGACGAAATCAAGCCCACGGTATTAGTGTTATCTCTTGCTATTCTCATCCTTGTTTATTGAAGTTTTTGTAGGCCTCTGCTTCTCAGTTAAGAAAGGTGTTGATGTGCCACCATCTTTGAAGAACGTGAGTAGAACGCTTCCCATCTGAAACTTGCATCCGCGATGGACATGCCCTTCGCCTGTTCTCGGCTGTTCAGCTGACAGAGAACGCTTGAAAGCTCCCGGGCGAATGCTCACACATCTCTTCGTATAGATCTACAGTGAGCTGCAGGCTGAATACCCTGGTTTCTCTCCCCCAAAACACGGGTTAGTCTTTCTAATTCGCACTCCGGTATTCCGAATGCCCATGGTCTCCACAGATGTCTGGAAGCTTGGGCGACAAACGGTGTCCTCATGTTAAATACTGCTCTTACGGTCCGAGCTAGCGAGGCTGGTTCGCACGCTAACAGGGGATGGGAGCAATTCACTGACAAAGTCATTGAGGTCGTCGACAGTTACGGCGGGGCCAATCTGCCTGGGCGCGCCGGAAAGGGTGCGGATACCAGCGGGGTCGGTCGCGGAATTGTCTTTGTGGCTTGGGGCAGTTGGGCTGCAAAGCGGGTAGCCAAACTCGACCAGGTATGGTGCTCCTTGTGTCCCGCTTTCTGAGATCCGATATGACCCTTGGACTAACGTCTTTTGACTTCGCAGAAAAAGCATCTTATCCTTCGAAGTGCGGTGAGTTCGGTAGATCCGTCTAATCGACTGCCTACTCATGCAAACGCACTATGGGTGATGTCCCTTTTTCTATAGCATCCTTCTCCGTATTCAGCGCATAAGGGCTTCTTGGGCAACGGTCATTTTAAGGCTGCTAATGCATGGCTGGAGGAAAAATATGGACCCGATGGAAAGGTGGATTGGTGTAATCTAGATGGATGAACGACGTCTCGCCTCGGGTTTTCCGCCCGACCGATCCATGAGGCGTTCTTAGCTCTTGGGTACTTGCATTATTTTTTTCCTCTCGTCTTGTGTTTTTTATAGACCCCAACATCTGTCTACAGGCCTATCTATGTAATCATCGGCAATCTAATCTCCGCATTTTCTTTCCACTTTTATCACTGCTTTCAGGACACCTCGGCGGGTCGTGAGCTTCATGGGCACGATGCTCCCCAACGACAACTTTCTGTCGGCCAAGGTAGAAATGAGCAGTCGCTTCTGGAACATGTTCCAAGTCCTGAAACTGCCCGAATCATTTACCCCCAGATTCAACCCTAAAACGATCGTCCACATGAAAGGGCACTGCGACGATGACGGCTATGTGACTGTCTCATCGCGTACCTTGCATCTTGGCGCCACAGTTATCCGAGTGCGGGAGGGGTATGGGTATCGTCGGTATGTCTCCTCCATAAATTCCCGGGGAAAAAGCTACAGTACAATATAGGTAAAATAAAATGTACGAAAACAGAGAGTGTGTTGCTGTGTACGAGGTGGTAGTTAACAGTTAGTTTCATAAGACGTTACATGTCTATAGAGCTGGAGCAGTGATTAATATATAAGGATACAGATTTTTTCACCCTCTTCCCGAAAGTGGTGTGGTGTGGTATGGGCAGAGAAAGWCCACTGATGGGACACTGGCGCAGCCATGATAACGAGGTCAAGCCTCAGGACATTGCGTTGATACGGCCGTCAGGAGCAAATGCTCTCGAGGAAATTTGGGTATGCGTTGGCTCCTGCAACGGTGGTGAGGGAAGACGAATATTGTGTGAGTGCTGCTGCATAGGAGGCAGATGAACGTTCTGGTTCATGGATGTATACGGCTGAGGCTCAGTATGTGAGCGTCGAGGGGCATAAGGAAGTGGCGATTCGCGATGGGTGTGGGTATGATGGGTCGCTTGTACATGCATTGGTGGCTGGCTGTCGGTGTGCATGACGTCCTCTTGAGACGAGAACGATGGTTGCGAGTATGAATACTGACGCTGGTCCTCTCGCACGTCGTTCCGCATGACATAGCCAGGATTCGGATTCGGAATATATGTACCCATAGGTCTGTCGGCGGAATGGGGGTANGCATTCGGAGAACCCATGTAAACGTTACTGGACAGCGTAGAGCGAGAAGAAGATGGGACAGAGTTGGAAAAAGGCGGATATTGTAGGGATTTGCTTGACAACGGAGTGCTCATGGGAGGGAGTTGGTAGGACGATGAGGCAGAAGAATTAGGAGCATCGGCTGGCTGTTGATCATGAATCAGGATGGTCTGTTCCCAGGTAGTATCATCTTGGATGACCTGAACATTTCGAGCAGGCATTGAAGTGGCAATGGCTGCAGGTGACAGAGAATTCGCGCGAGTGGATCCCGGGGAGTCTGCTGAAGAAGAATCGCGACTGGAGTGCATTTGCACAGGTTCTCCCTCGAACTTGGGTTTATCCTTCCCAGTAGGTCCCTTTCCCAAAGGTGCACGATTGGCTGGGGGTAGATTGAGAGCTTGTCTCAAGCAAGTGTTCTCCTCCTCAAGCTCGGTGACTCTTTGTTCTAAAGCCTAATGCGGGTTGAAATGGAAATGAGAAATTTGACATCGCTACTAATGGAAATTTACGGACCTGGAGATGGGCAGCACGGCGAGCACGAAAAGCCCTCTGTACATCCCTAGCGCGATTTGGAGGCAAGGTGTCGTTCCTCTTGCGGCCACGCTTGGAAGACATGAATGTCGCGGAGGAGGAGGAGGATTAAGTCGATTGTTTGGTCCTGCAAGGAAGAATGCAACAGAGGTTCGACCATATAAAGGGGCCGGGAATACGCATCGGGCCAACTCAAATCTGCCACTCTCCTTTTAAGGCTGCGAGATCGGGGCTAGACCTAAAAACTTTCCGTTCGGATAAAAATCCACAAATCACGGAAAACATGCAAAAACTCTGTGGATCTTGTTCTATGATATGATCGATCCACGGTGAGTGGCTCTGTGGTTCTTTGAAAGCTTAAAGGCTCGCTGCAGCATTCTCGCAAAGAATCAGCAGTCCCCCTTTTGGCCTGGAATTCTTCAGGTCACTCGCCCCTATGTCGTTATTAGCTGACTTAGCAACCGCCTGTCCCTAAGGGGCCAGCCTTACTTGCTCCACCTGATAAGGACACGCTCAATCGGTCACAGCTCGCAACACCAGGCTTGAAGTTATAAAACACAACTGGCAGATCATGAGCATCGAGCAGTGACTGGATGCGAACCATAGTCAACTCAGCGTGCCCATCCGACTCCTGGCACAACGCCACGAACATGGAATCCTGTGTCTCATCTTCTCTGAAAGCTGTACAGTACGAGCCTCCCTCATATTCCGGGGGTCGGTGACGGTATTTTCTTTCGTTCAACGTCATCAGGATCGCACAAGAACCGCGGATGCTCTATCCAGGATTAAAATTTCCGAGTTATACCTTGCATGGGATCGCACAAGCTGCGGATGAAGCGTGCGATCGGCCAATGGGGGCCGATTCATGGAGGCATTGGAGGGACACAGAAACTTACTGACAGCCGGCACTGGAACACTGTACTGCGACATTCAGCGGCGCACGCGCCACATCAATGCATCTCCTAGATGCTGTCCGAGTGATCCGAGTGTAAATTATGCTGATAGACAACTCTTTCTCTGAGTCTGACTCATTTTCGCACCATGCTATAGAATCTTCCGACTCCATTACGAGTCCTAACTGAGTTGACAGGATTTGCAAATATGTAAATGAATTATGGAGATCTATAGGAATCTTCTATACGTCAGTGGGGTAAGATGATATGGAGGTTCTGCGATGTCAAAGCGATCGCAAGTATTCCCCTGGTATTTATCCCTGCTGCCTTATGAAGTGGCATAGTTGGAGAGCAGGTTGTCTTATCAATAACTATAGCTCGGGCCTGTGTGGTTGTACGATTGCTATGATCTCAGGATGATTGTTCAACGTACTATCATCCATATCATCCTGTGAAACTGAGAATCAAAACACGTCCGAGGCCATCACCATGAAACTTCGTACCCGAGACTGAACGKTGGGCATCTCAGGTTTACTTGCCATCTCGAATAAACGAGAAAGAAATAGCCAGCCAAGCAACCTCCGCGCAATCGAAGCAAAGTAAGATTATAACGCATATGCACCACTCAAATGGCGGCCTTCGCTCTGCCATGCATGGAGACCAAGCAGGAGGGCGGTGCTCAAGAAAGCAACCCGTGTGCCGCTATGTACTGTAGCATTGTGTATGGAGACGACGGGCCAAGGGTCCGTGACAGATTTTCAATAACAACCGGACCCCTGTGATCCGTTACATATGCCAAATTTAAC
>LBLO01000336.1:0-30394 GCA_004354395.1 Chondrostereum purpureum | reverse complement strand
ACACCGTCAAAGGATCCTCGGACCCAACGACACTTGCCATGTATCTTTTCAAATTCGGGTTTTGTGAGTATCTTGACTACTATCCTTTACGTTCCTTTTCTTATTTATTTCATTGCAGTATTCCCTCCATTCTGGATTATGGGAGCCCTCATCCTCCTTTCTCCTTTGCGCTTCCCAGAACCTGCCTCCGATGCACCTGCTTCCTGGTTACCAGAGAAGACCGATGCTGAACGCCTGGAAATCTTGGAGAAGATGCGGAGAGCTGAAGTGAAGTGGGCAAAGAGATGTCTCATCGCACTGGCTGTATTGCTTGTCGCTGGCCTCACGATTGGTCTCATTTCCTGGGGACTCTTCCGTTCATAAACCATTTCCACCTCTCAACTTTCCTGTGTTCCCGCCCACCATCTTTTACGCTCAAGACATCACTCTCATTCACTGTATCCCTANNTCTTTCTTCCACGACCTTTGCATTACCACTGTACACTATCATGCCTTATATCGCTAGCTAAACCAAACACACATAGAAACACTATTTATGTATTCAATTATTATCAACTTATCAAAACATGCTCTGTTCCCCCCTGTAGAACAGTATTGCCTGTCATCACTTCTTGTTTTTCATTGTAAAGACGAGAGAAGACTTCATGCATCCCCTCTTTTGAGCTGTATATCTGGCTCGAAGGTATCTTCTATTGGCTGATGAATCTTGGTGTTGCCTTGAGCTTGGCTGATTGAAGATATGACTGGACTTCGTATTGTAGACAATGTGATGACATTGTCTTGACCAGACATATCTGCTCGAAGGCTTTCGCGTGTGTTCAGACTGTTAAATACAAAACAGTTATCAATCAACCCATCCTTGTCTGCAGAAGACGAATGTCGTACGTTGACATGAATGTGCAAGAATAGACTGCCAGCTTGTGAGCTTTACAGGATATTCTGCGGCAAGATTGGCTCACTTACGCCGGACGAGGATGAAGAATAGGGGCGCATAGGCTAGTGTCTCTGCCATCAGACAGAACTGCAAAGTCGTCAACATCGCTATCGATTATACACCTAGGCCAGTGCACTTACCAATATGATGCACAAAACAGTAGATATACTGTTTTCGAAATCCGTCAGGGCAATCAAGCAAAGTGTTTATATACTAACGTTGTGAGGAGACCTGAATTAATCATCAGCGTACGAAGCAGCGAATCAGGTTGGGGTCTTACAGCTGTTCAACAGATAGGTGATGATAAGATTCACCACTCGGTTACTCCTGCCCAATGGCTTAGTGTGTTCATAGGGGTAGAGGATGGCCACAAGAGTTACCGAGTGAATCCAGTTCGATGCTTGAGCAGATAGTATATCATTGAGCTGGTTATGAAGGTGTCCGCGACGATATCAGCGGATAGTCCACCAACTACAGGGACCTAAGATCAAGTTACTAAACTGACTGAATGTCTGTCAAAGAAGCGTCAAATACTCACTGTGTTTTCTCTAGTTTGTGAGAATTTGATATTTTTTGTGAAGCTGAGATGTTGGGATCAGGACGAGCCCTTCNAAAATGGAGGCGAGTTTAACACCCACGCAAGAACTGAATGGGCTAAAATTAGATGATCATCCAGAAAGTGGGAGGGGGATGGTCAGGAAATGTTAGATCTATGCAAACGAATACAATACCTGTTCCGAAGCCTACGTATGCTATATGTCGTCATAATTGTCGAGGGTAACCGAGTGAACACTTACCAAGTTGGACGAGAGAGCATGTAATCTGGTAGCTTTGAGAGATGAATGAGTATCGTTGGAGCCTGATTGAACTCACGATCGCAATAGGAACGAGATATCGATTTCCGCTAACTGAGAGATATTGAGAACAAGCAATGATTATGACATGGGTTAACGCACGCCTGAAGACGCGGTAGGCAAAGAACCTAAGGGAAATAATTCTCAAGTAAGATAGAGTAATATGGACGCTGCATACTGGCGCTCACAGTTGAACCATTGTAGTGAGCAGGGACTTGAATATCAAATATAAATCCTCAGGAAATATCCCTCCCTACTGTTAATTCTATCAACTCACCCCCAGAGGAACTTGCAGCTATTGGAATGTCAGGGATGGCTGACACTTGCAACGCCGAGAGATCCACACACCTCCATGCTCCTATGGTTATCTGAGTCGTCGTCTGAGGATCAGCGAAATAAACACCCACCAATTTGTCTTCTGCAAGGCAATGTAGTCGCCAAAATCGGTCACCGAGTAGTTGTAGTACGCAAAGGCCAAGAATACGACGTGGACTGTATCCAGTACAAATAGAGCTAAGACCTATTTTGAGAGGTTAAATCTAAAGATTGTCCGTCGGTGAACCGCTAGACCCACAAAAACTTTAAGCAGCATGGGGTCCTTGCTGCAGTACTTAGTGTAGTAAAGATACACCTGTAAAAGCGTGATCCCATAGATACTTCAAGGGGTAAGATGAGAGACCTAGTAGAATTACCAGCACTTACACAGTCGACAATATGATCCCAACAAACGCAGCACCAAGAAGGTTGTCTAATGGGATGAGAGAGGGCATTGCGAGTTGGCACGTCCGTCTTGCTTGAGAGATGGCTGTAAAATAGTAGAAGTAGAAGTTGAATAGATGCCGTATCTTATGTACCTGAAAGATGAGGTATCACCGTATCAACCTAAGACAAAGTACATCGGGCGCTTTCTTATAAACCGGTGAGGACAACAAGACTTCCCTTGTAATTTTCAATACCAAGTCCATTTATTTTTGTTCAGACTGAACGCATAGAATTAGAAGTGTCCTTCCAAGAATCCCTAAGCACCAAGAACGACTGTCTCCTGCGGGTCAAGCAAGGACTTTTGGAATGTTGTTGTGCACATCTGTTTAGAGCATGCTATCGTTATTTCAGTGGGCCTGATATGCATCAAGGAAGTTAGATGCGTTTGAAAACTGTTCAAAGTCAGCACGGGCTTCCGTATGATGTACCAGCCTGACATGCATAGAGTCGCCTGATAGTCGAGTCTAAAGATTCGTTATCGTCGATCGCGATCTTCTTGGTGATCCAAGGATTACCTGAACATCAATCTGCCTTTATATCGGTATCTATCTTTCCCATGTCGTGTTGTCCACTTCACCCGCCGAATGTTTGCATAGCATATACGGACGTTTTCTCTTCAACGGCCGATGAGAGTAGTGTACCCTGAATGGAACTAGAACCGGGGCCATTGTCTGGTCTGATATAATGCCCAAGATGGTCATTTGGGAGTTGATTGAAGCAGATCTACCTCCCTTCTGCTCTCGAGCATATCGTGTGGGTCCCAACCTGAAGCATTGCGCACCCAACAAATGAATCATTGAATATTCAGGTGATCTTGGCTGGGCCATCCTTAAGCAGTTTGCTGTAACACATCCTGGAGAGTGCATGGCAAAAATAGCAGACTATGAAATTGCGGTCTACTTGACCTCAATGAGTGATCAGATGATTAGTGCCAACAGGACACTCACTCGGGTAGTAGTACTAGTAGTAGTACTTGGAACAGGAGGAAGAGCCCTAGTGTTTTATGTTATTATCAGCGCACTCCATTCAGTACAAGAGCATCATCCAACACTCACCTTTGCTGATCCTCAATGTGTACAAGGCCCGGCCCCGAACAACAGAAAACAAAATCCGGGTATCATTTCAACATCTCTTTCCTCCACTACTGCAACAAGCTACATACTTAAGTTAGAAGGACAATGATATATAATAGACGAAATCGAACGGCTGGGGAATCGAATGGGATGGGGATGGTGGTCAGAACGAAGTGGAATAAAGATGGATGTATCGTGAATATGCATGTACGCGTCCGGGGTGATTTACTAAGGTGGTTTTTGTTTGTCTAGACTGCTGCTCTCTCCTCTCACGTTACCGTCTACCTGCGACCTCCCCATTAACATGTAATACCACATAATTAGGCAATCCATATATTCTCGCTCCGACCTCCTTGGCAAGCTGTGCGAAACCCTCTGTTTCGAGCTCGTGATCGACTGCCCAAGAAGGGAATACAGCACCCAGCCTGTAATGGGGGAGAAATGTGATCAGTATCATTTGGTTGGGGAATGGATAATAAGCAAGGAGTGGGTGAAGAGCGCGTCCGCCTCCATCGACAATGCAATTGATCACACAATCAAAACCCACACATAAATAGCTCAATCGACGGTGTTTACGAGGCAGCAGCAGCGCAGCACCCTCGGATCACATGCAGGACCGTCCAAGATGATGGCCGAAGGACATTTCCGTTCCAAGGCGATATGGACTCTCTACTCACCGATGCGTTGTAGCCCTAACAAGCGTAGCGACACCCCCAACACCGTCTAACCGCATTCGCCGTCCAATATAGGCGTCGCTCGTAGGATCGAATCTGAATGGAGGGAAAGAATGTGAGTAAGCCAATAAGTCGGGAGGGAATGAGAAGTTGCGGGGACAGAAACATATACTCACCGATCTACCACAAGATCCTCCGGTATCCTATCATGCGGCAAAAAGTCTGGTTCTGGCGTGTAATTCGACGCATGGTACGACGACGTCAGATGCAGTCTATGCGTTGGCGAAACTACGAGCGATGTCGTGAGTCCTAGCAAAACAAGAGACAYGGGATAACCTACAGAATCCACCCTCAACAACAACTCTGCCYTCCTCCARTCCYTCCTTCCACCGCAGACTCTTCTCCGTCTCTGCCCAATTATTCTGATCATAGCCTACTAGCCCTCCCCCRCCTGTGCTTCGTCTGAATATATTGGGCGTGATTACATCCGCTTCAGTTGCGTTTCCGTACAACAAAAGATCGGAGAAGAGAGACGGCGGATACGAAAGAACATCAGAGTCGAGCCAAAGCACCCAGTCGATGGATGGTGAGAGCGTTGATGTGAGGAGGTAAGTCCGGGCGCGCGCCATTATCGATCTAAGACGGACAATGAGCAAAAGCGCAAAGTATGAAGGAGAACAGACAAGATACGGGTCTGTCTTGCCTAGAAAACAAGACTAGAGAGTTGGAGGTGCAGGGTGGCGTATTATCAAATAAGATGCCGATACTGTGCTGTCCACTGATAGATTGCCTATTCGTTTGGCATAGTGCAAGCGCATCGCACGTTGACCTACGCCTTGAGGTACCCCTCGACGTGTGCTGCCGTCAACAAAATTAAAATACGGATACAAGCCGTAGAGATCTCCGTTAAGGCCGTTCCTTGGAGATGGACCCCTTACGGCTATACAGGACAACGCACAACTCTCGAATTTGCATAGGATGGTACGCAACGTATGCGGCCAAATGGCAGAGAAAATACACTTCGCGTGTGGAACGAGCGAACAAGAAAGAAGGAAACTTTAGAGAAAGTGTCAACTCACCTCCTTTGATCCTGCTTGAATATAGTGTGTCTCGTCCAGCCATCCCCCAAGTCGATGTTGAAGTCCTTTCTAAGAACAGTTATCTCTCTGTACTGTCCGCCCCTGCTCTCGTCCTGGACATATTCCAAGACGCGGTCCAAAGTATCGTCTGTCTCGTCTCCAATGAGAAATCCTAGTGATGTGTTGACCTTGGGGTGTTCTAAAGCATCAAGGAGAGAGAAAAAGTGGGGGAGAGTTGGTCCTGCATTGCGCAGAGGTGAAAGGATAAGGAGATGTTGGGAATCTGCGGTTTCTGGTTGTGTGTTGAAATCGTGCAGGGTAATTTTCGATGTGGTGCCTCCAGATGACGATACTGGTGTGGGTGTAAATTCTAGTGGCCGCCTGACCCATCCTGCTTGTCTTAACTCCTCTTTACTTGCCCTATGTGTCCTCTGCAGTCTTCCCAATGCAAGTTCGACGATACTGACGATAGCAAATATCGACAAGATGATCATTGTCAGTTGGAGTACGCCAAAAAAGATCAGTGTTTTTGGCCGTCGTTTTGCTGATTCTCTGACCTCCCGCAGTACGGGTGAGCTTGAGCGGGAGACTGAGGATATGGAAGACACAGAAGAAGAGGATGCATGCGAAAGTGGTAGATAGTCATAGTCCCTCTTGTCAACTGCTTTTGTGGTAGTCGAGCCGAAATCGAATAGACCCATAATTAAAAGAGTGATGGAAGGAAAAAAGAAAGCTTGACCGAAAGCAAGCTCTGACTTTTTCCAACTAGTTTTGGCTTTTCGCTGGAGTTGTGGAAGTAAAAGACAGTGTTAAGGGCGGTGCGCGTGGGAAAGTGCTACGCCAAGGCGTAGTTCCCAACCTCCTTCCATCATCAGATCACTCTTCATCAACAGCTCACTGCCGCTTTGGGTATTCATTTCCCCTGACGACGTTTTTACGTTTCCTTGCCATCATATATACTCTCTATGCTTTATTTCCATGTTCTCTCCAGGCTGTACAAAGATACTTGTGTAGGCTAGTCCAAYYTATCTCAAACNTNGAYTAGAACCTTACTGCGACGCGCAGTAAACATCTCTACGCGCTCCGTCGGACAGGTTGGGGCTGTTTATAGCTTTCTCCGCATGTGATAGTCCCGTGCATTGCATGTACCGACCACCACCAACTCCCGACGGATCGCTTGCGGTGAAAACTTCAGCAAGTACATACAGTCTARCTGYCAGGACCNTTGCCAATACAATTTGGACTGCTTTTCATTAGACATTACGCTTATGCTTATCATWKSATATTGCTTACGCTTGAACCTCACCTCGTTGGACATGCAAGAACKTTRTCTCCGCTATTTCCGTAACAGTATCCTCGTTTTCGTATTCGTGAAGATTCAAATGCAGCATTGGCTGTATCCTGAACCATCTCTGGGCCTGTGCATTCGACTATCTTCGTCGTAATCACCGGGTATAGCAGTATGAAACGCCCGCATCCCAAATCGCGAACGCATTCGAACTCGCATTCTAATTTCTGGGTCAGAGAAAGCAAGTCTGCGGATGCTCAACGCTGCAAGCAGGGTGGCTACATACTAGATCTGCAGCCGGACTCATTTTGTCTCTTCCTCTTGACCCTATTGCCTTTGCTCGGAGGGTAGCTTCAAAGTTCATGTGATATGTTACCTGGTCAGGCTCAGCAAAATTCTAATGAGATTTCTACTGAGACTCCTTGTAAGAGATCGAGGGTCCGGACCAGCTCCCTTTATTCCATTTGAGGTCCCGCTCCTCATTATTGTTTCGTCGGGGACAACTTGTATCGCGACCAGAGTGACAGGGAACAATCCTGGATCTGGTCCTCTTTTGTACCAGTAACCAATGAAATCAGGTGAATGTGAAGGAGCAGAGCTTGAAGAGCGTGAAATAAGACATATATATCCTGTGAATACAAATATGTTCAGAGAACCGTGTTTCCTTGTCAAGTCCGACGACTTGAGCTCAAAGTTCATGTAGGCAAGGGTCCCGAGTAAATATGCTCCTATGTGGCGTTTTCAAAACAGGCTCAAAATCTCACTAGCCCCGAAGGAAGACAATAACGACCATACCCGGTCCAATCAATCTCGTGGTCCACATTCCTCCCCTGCAAACAACCACTATCTAACAACCTGCCAATCCCCCAACTTTTCCCTTGCCGTGGTACCTAACGTCTTCTACAGAATGACCCAACCAATTTTTCTTGGGACAAATACCGCATTGATTCAAATCCTGCCGAACGAACTCCTCTCGATCATTTTCAAGATCCTTGTGAGGGACGAGCATATCAACCTCAACTACATAGTTGGATCTCTTTCAGAAACTCGAGCACCTTGGAATATCTCCCGCGTATGCCAACATTGGCGAGACATCACGTTAAATCACGAAGAACTATGGTCCCAAATCACCATTCCATTAGTCAAAGAGACCAGGAAGACCTACGCTCTTCTTCGCCGCCACCTCCAAAACTCAGGCCACGCCCCTCTTTCCATCAATATACTTGCGAACTATTCTACAGATGACGGAAGCTTCACAAGTTTGGCTCGGATGGCATCTCGTTTTGGCAACCTATCTATGCTCTCGCTGTTGTCATTCTCATTTCGGTGGGAAGATCTTTACCTCGAGTATTCGAGCCCTTATCCCATGGAATGGATGAAGAGTCATTGTTTTCCTGCACTCCGATTCATCACAACCAACATAACAAGTTTTTACGACCCAATGCACTTACCAAATCCCGTTATGCCCTGGCTGGTACGCATCAGTGCTCCGAAACTCGAAGGCTTTGCTACAGAGGGGCTTCCTTTCGATATCCCAATCGTCGACCATAGCGGGGTTGTGTATTGGAAAGACCGGCTTTCCATTTGGAGTCAACCGTCGCTATCCGACAAACTGGTTTCCTCGAGAAACACCCTTGTCTCTCTTTGTCTGGAAGTTGGCCTGGGATCATCGTGGTCTGCTCTCTCAGACGTTTTCGAGTTCAGAGCGCTTAAGTTCTTGAGCATTCAAGCTCATCAGACACATCCCAAACTAGATAAGCACCCTGTTCTACGAGTCTTAGCATTCATACGTGCTCCCTCCCTAGTCCATTTCTCTGTCGAGCAACCTCGTATACTCGATCCAACAGAGGACGAGCCTATCTGGAGTGCGACTTTCTGTCAGGCGATGATCTCACTAATCGAACGATCCGACTGCAGACTTAACTCTCTGCACTTTTGTTTCTCATTCCTACAAGCTCCCGACTTGTTAAACGTCCTGGGATACGTTCCGAGTATCAAAAGGTTGATGATACTGGGTGGGAATGTAAGAACGGTGACTGGCGGAGTCATGCAGGCTCTGACTTCAAGACCTCTGATTCATCTACGGGATCTGGAGACGGAGCTCTCACTATCAGTGCAGGATTCGGTAGATTTGTGTCGGTATTAGTCGGCGTGTTGTTGCTGTAAAAATAAAATTTAGCTCGATGTTGTATGTGTTTTTGTAACTTATATAGTACTAGTAGTTTTGTATATACCCCGTGATGATCTACCACCAACTTGAAGGTTCTGACCCTGGAGTTTCCATCACCTTTGGGAGTTCTGGGAGTGTTTGTTTCAAGTTCTATTTCTAGTGGATGCTTATGGATTCATAGTAGTGTTAGTTAGGAGGCGACGAAATGAATACCCGGATCTTTTGCCCCTCTCGCCTCTACCACCACAACGTGTTTGAGCTGAGAACGCAATTAGCAAAAATACTATCACCACCATGCCGCGAGCATCATCTCAAAAGCCACTTTACCGCGCAGATTTGTTTGACAGAGCTGCTCTCGTTAATGTTGAAAGTGTACTGAATGTTATAGACGAGTTCTCTGTGATTGTAACTGCGGGGAACATAGAACGTGTAGTACGAGATCTCATAGATCATGAAAAGGCATTTGCGTTGACTATGGTTTTAACTGGTAAGGCTCTCGCAGCTTGTCTCTCGGTGCGAATTTGACATCTGCTGCCAGGTGTAGAGGAGAATTCCATCCTCAAGGACACGTTGTTGAATCAATTTCCTATCTCACTTTCTAAATATTCGAGCTCTATTTATCCCGTTATCCTGCGGAATCTTTCGAACTTCTTTCTTTTCAGAGATCCAGCTGGTCTATCCACTGCAGACTATATCAAAATCCAAACCTCACACGACACCATCAAGTTCACCATTCCGGCAGCATTTCAAGCTCTTTCCCAGCTCACATTTGCAGATGAGGATCAGGAAGATGGGTCAAGAAGTTCTCCGGATATCTTCCGCGCGTCCAAGAAAGGCATGAGTCAGAAAGCGAGGAAGAAGGCAAAGAGGGCAAACGTATCACGGAGAAGTGTAGATTATGGACCCTTCGATACCCTCGGGGTCGAGGTCCCCACCAATGCGCAACAGTCAGAAATGGTGGAGGGTCAAATCCTCGGAATTCTGAAGGAAGACCTAAAGGTATGTCAGGAATCCCATGTAACTGTCCTGTGGCTGAACCGCCTTCTGTATCGGTTGTAGTTCTATCTTAAGATGCTTTGGGCTATACGAAATGAGATTCTTTGGGAATGTGTATCCACTCCGACATCTTCTCCTGTGGATGACACCGAAACTACCGACTCCTCTCATATTATCGAGTCACCGATTGTTGTTGAAAGCGTAGAAGCTGTCGCGTCTCCGTTTGTTCAACCGATGAAAAGGTGAGCTAGCAGCGAACGTACATATGTGTATACACTGAGACGGTCATCAGCGCCTTATACTTTGAGGACATTGAGGGGTGGGCGACTGGAAAATATCGATAAACACGAGTGCTAGTGGGTTTCTTCGACAGTGCTTCAAAAATGAGCCGAACACGTTCAGGATCATCACGAAAAAACTGTGGTATGTTTCATTTTTTGAATCTTTGTCCCGCTCGTCTACATGATCGATTTAGTGAGTTGTCGAAGGGCCACTTCTCTGCGGACAACCAGAAAAAGTTGGAGGGAATGGGTAAAGATATTCCWGTCTACGAGGCGAAGATGACAAGGGATTTGAGGATGATTGTGAGCCCCTTGATATTCCGATGTATCCGAGCCGCCAGTAATCTCCGCCAAGTATCAAACAGACCTCTTACCATGTGAAGAGAAGGTATGTGCTCCTCTTGCCCCATATTGTTGCTTTTAAACATTAACACTGGAACAGATGGTAGATGACTATCTTGAACCCGTACGCATCCCAACCACCTCTTCTCCATACCTTCCGTGTTTAATATGATTTTTTTAGAGACGAGAAAAGCAATGTAAGACAACACTTCGCATCTTCCTTTCCGCAATCCTGCTTAAAACTGCGTAGCTATCAAGATTATAGACATTTGCACCCACAGTGAGATGGACGGGCGATTGAAAGACGCCATTAAACGGCAACTGACTAGAAAGGGCAAGGAGTACAGGAAGCGGTTTGCATTCTCCCAACGTGTCTACCTAATGCATTGTTGACATCCTTNCTATAGCTGTGGCATACGAAACGCGGCCGATCCCGGTGGTAATGTGTTTGTCCCTGCGGTGTTTCCACCTCTTCCGGAGGAGATCGAGGTCATCGAAAACCTCCCGGATATGCGCTTTGATGACCCTAAACAGATACACACCAGATTTGTGTAAGTCTCTTACTGCGATCCCCGCATACTCGGGTACTAAGATGGAGCATAGGATGGAGAAATTTGTATCAATGTCCCAGGTTCATTCTAGTGTGATCCTTAAGAGTATTCGTCGTTAACATGGTAAACTGTGCTGTAGCCATTACTAAATTGTAAGAACGTGTCTACCAGCTGTGGCGTGTATCTTACGCGGCATCCCTAGCTATAATGGCGGATTTAGATATCACGTTTCCGCACCTTGTATCTTCTCAAGAGAAGAAGATCATTGAGCATCCAAATTCATGCTATGTACTCGGACGTAGTGGCACAGGGTGAGATTCTAGTTGCTATTTGTTTCGTTCTCTCACTCTGAGAATGCAAAGGAAAACAACAACTATGCTGTTCAAGATGCTCCTTATTGAACGAGGGTACACGATCAGTGGAGGCAATCTCCAGCGTCCGAGGCAGATGTTTGTTACACAATCACGTGTGCTCGCGAAAAAAGTACAACACCACTTTCTAGGATTGAAGGACTCCCTGCGTATTGCTAGGTGGTCACCGGAAGAGATGGAACGCCATCGAGAGACCTTGATGGCTTCGACTAATCAAGGTTTAGGAGAAGAGCTTGTTGATATAGATGACGTGGATGACTATCAGAGCGATCTTCCGCAACGATACAGCGAACTCCAAGATGGTCATTTCCCTGTCATAACGACTGTAGACAAGGTGTGCAAATGAGGACAACTTCCTAGTCTAATGTCATTCTGACAACCAATCAGTTATGGTCGATGTTGGAAGCTGATATGCACACAGCCAAAGACACACCAAAATCCCAGCGCCGGCATGTGTCATATGAGATCTTCCTCCGTGACTACTGGGCACACTTCCCCCAGTTGTTAACAAAACATCTCGGTATGCTTGGTATTAACGCGAAATCTATAGATTGTATTGCTAACATAATTTTCAACGTCCATAGATGCTGCACTTGTCTTTAGTGAAATTATGGGTCAGCAGTTCTCTGCAGTCCTTTTTCTCTCAGTGGTATAAGAAGTGAATTTAATTTCGACTCTAGGTGTTATCAAAGGATCTGAAGAGACACTGGCCGGCGGTGATGGTCGACCGCTTGAACTCGTGGCATACGAAGCCATGAGTAGCCGGAATTACTCTACATTCGCTAGCCAACGCAAGGCCATTTTCAACCTTTTCGAGGCTTATATGAAGCGGAAGAAGTCCCTGAACGATATGGATTCTGCCGATCGGTAAGACTTCATCACCTGTATCATGAATTAGCTGTCTCATCTGGGAAAATACAAAACAGTACACATGCTATTCTGCGATTCCTCNACTGTCATGGGATGAACGGGAAAACAATTGACTACCTGTGAGTTATCCATAACTTCTTTCGTCTTCAGAGAGACTCAGATTGTTCTCGAGTTACGTCGACGAAGTCCAGGATAATCTTCTCATCGATACCTTGCGTACGCTTCAGCTTTTCTTATCATTAGATGAAGACACTCATAAATTTGCAGTTTTACGAGCACTCTGTGGGAATCCAGATGGCTTATTCTGGGCTGGAGACACTGCCCAAACAATTTCTGTCGGGAGTTCCTTCCGTTTCAATGATCTGAAGGCATTCCAGTACCGAATCGAGGTAGGAATGATGACCGAAGTATATCTTCAATGCTCATTGAATAAACAGGAGAGTCATCTCAAGGGCCTCGATAATAAATTATTGAAGAGTCCAAATCAACCGGACATGTTTCAGTTAGCAATCAACTACCGTTCTCATGCCGGAATTGTGAACTGTGCACACTCTGTTATCCATCTTATCACGCGGTTCTGGCCCGATGCAATTGATGCACTTTCTCCTGAACAAGGAGTGGTCGATGGGATGAAACCWTTTTTCTTCGCTGGAGGCGAGGGTGCGATGGACCTGGAGGAATTCCTGTTTGGGGACTCCGGAAATCCTGTGGAGTTTGGTGCTCAACAATGTAAGTCTCACTTCTAGCTGATGTAGGTGTCAATATTCAGTCATTTGTTGCAGGCATTATTGTTCGTGACGACGCCGCTAGAAAGAGACTACAAGAACAAGTTGGGAATGATATTGGTTTAATCATGTAAGACAAGCTCTCATTTTATCGCGCAATTCCTCTCTAACTGACCGCAGGACAATTTACGAGAGCAAAGGGCTCGAATTCAATGATGTGAGTACACCGGCGGCTTCTCCGTTAGTTTGATTTTAAGTTGCTCTGCTTCTCAGGTGCTTCTCTTTGACTTCTTCAAGGACTCGAGCGTCGAGAAAGCTCAGTGGAGGGTTATCCTGAATGCGCTGAATGACGAAGGTCATGACATTGCAGCCCCAGTATTTGATTCCATAAAGCATGCCAGCGTTTGTGTCGAGGTGAGCAACATCCTTTTCTTGGCAGAATTCTACCAATGTACTATGGTTATATAGTTAAAGTTCCTGTATGTTGCTATCACAAGGGCGAGGGAGAACCTATGGATAGCRGATCAGTCACTCAAAGGAACTCCAATGAAGGTTGGCTACTCAATGCTTTTTTCGTCTATAGCACTTCATATCTGTCACCTAGGACTTTTGGGAAAGAAGAAATCAAGTACAAGTCATACGTCCAGGCGCAAACATCCCACGGCTTGCTACCTCATCTTCACCGCAGGAATGGGCAGAAACGGGGAACAAATTGTTTGCAAATAAGAAGTATCGTCAATCAAGGCATTGTTTTCACCGTGCCTCTCTTCCTGACCGAGAACGGGAAGCCAACGCTCACTTTCTACGGGAGGAAGCCCAACGAATCGCTACGTTCAATAAGACTGATCAGAATTCTCGCGCCCGCGCATTCCTGGAAGCGGCGAAGGAATTCAAGGCTTGCGCAGGCGCTGCTCAAAGAGTTGATGCGAAGAAACATTATTTTNCGCATGTCGGGTCATTGTTTCGAAGAGGCAGAAGACCTGCCCWCYGCCGCCGCAGCAACCGCAGGACTACAGTGCGCTTGGGGGACCTACGCCTGGGGGGCGAGAAGCGGAGACGAAGGAGTTGAAGGACTTTTGGAGGCAGTATATGAGGACGCCGTTGACTGGCGGGGGYGGAGGTGGAAATGGGCAGTGGCTGCCTACGCCGACCGGGAATGGGTCGTCGACGATGTACGCTGATGGAGTAGGACGGAGGCAAAGAGTTAGCTCGTTGCCGAGCGTGAAGACTCCGACGGGAGTTCAAGATGCATTTATCATCGCGCAGGGCAATAAGGTATGCGTATTTCCTTTGATTCCTCTTATAATGTATGCTAATGTAGGGTACTTGATTTTAGCATCATACTCAACAACGGGCTGCGGGTAACATGGGTGCTATTGACGATTTGCGGTCTTATGAAGCTGCCGTTCTAGCGCGTAAAGCCCCTCCTCTGAGTCTTGACGCAGCCGTCCTTGCTCGGCATCGCAAGACGCCCCAGTCAACACAGACGCTTCCCCCGCTATCCTCGTCTCTTCAATCGTCGATGCCTATCTCACTACTCCAACCACCCCCGCCTCGAACGGTTCATTACGATACCAGCGCCTCGTCTCCGAGTTCGAGAGAGAGTTCGGCAGGGGCGTCGAGGCCGAGTTTTAAGAGACTCGCGAGTCAGACGCTAGGTCCTGAAGAGACGAAGTTCGCGAAGAAGGAAGGCGAGGGTGGAGAGCTACCATTGGAAGGGTATTAGAAACCCTCTTTTCAGTTCTGTACATATAAATGGTAGTCGACTGGTTCGTCTCTGCCGAGGACTCTTAATCACCTTTTTCTTTTCTATTTCTCGTTACTCTTCTTCTCTCGTTTGTATCTCTAGTCACATTAATGGTTTGCTATTGTAGAATCACCTCGTAAATAAAAGTATCCTGCGTTGTGGAAGCCCCTCGTCCCTCGTTGTGATTGTCGGTTCCGAAATGAATGACGTCGTTGCCAACGTGTTTTGCAGATTCAATCAAGGAAGCGAAGAAGGAGCTAGAAGCCTAGAAGGGTGTTGGATGCTGCATTAGGGTTGCGAGAGCTGTTGAAATGACGTACGGAACGGAGGTAAAGGGATTCTTCAGACGCCACTTTGAAAAGTAAAGCACCAATGTTTTTGTAAGTTGTGCTTTCCGTTAGGATGAACGGTGTTGCTTTGAATAGGTACAGGGAACAACCGATGTTCGATTCAACTATATGATACAACTTCGATTCAGCTATATGATACAACAACGAGACAGGCTCGTGAAGACTACTGATTGTTCTCTGGAGGTTCGGCATCTTCCTGAGTCTCAAACCAATCGTTGCTTCCAAAGTCTTCGAAGCTATTCGATATCTAGCAGACGAGTTGGCCAGTCAGTTCAATCGCAGACGTTGGAAGTAGTAAGCTTACCCAATGCAACAGAATAGCAGCAATGAGATCTACATGATCTGGCTCAAGGAGCTTTGCGCTGCCTGGGTTGTGTGGGAAGGAAATTACTTCGGATTGATAATAACAGGCTCCCTCAAAACCTTCATTGAACTTGAGAAGGAGGAAGATCCAGTCATGTCCATTGGTGAGCGCACCACGAACAATCATTTTCCTGGAAGATAAACCATCGTATGAGGGAAAAAAAACTTAGAGGCTAGCCAAATCAGCGTACCGGAGTTTTCGTCCACAGGCAAACATTTCAGCAAGTGCCTGAGAAACGTGAGCCACAATATTC
This sequence comes from Chondrostereum purpureum, assembly GCA_004354395.1. Taxonomy (NCBI): domain Eukaryota; kingdom Fungi; phylum Basidiomycota; class Agaricomycetes; order Agaricales; family Cyphellaceae; genus Chondrostereum; species Chondrostereum purpureum. The sequence continues at coordinate 14,710 of LBLO01000336.1, read as the reverse complement.
AAAGCCTTGGCTTCTATCACAATAAAGCCAGATATAGTATTGGATCCCATCTTCTCAGATGTGAGCTGCAGCATGGCGTCTAGAGAAGAGGAATATATGTACTGTGAGGTTGAGAAAAGTTGTAAGATAGGCTTACTGGCAGCGCGTGGTTGAGATACTGTGGCGGTGTAGTCTATGACACCCGAAATGGTTAAAGGGCTCAAAGAGCTGAAAGTCGCAGCCGGGATAGCATCTTCCATATTGAGAACCATCTGACGACTTGAGGGTAGCATCGCAGATACACGGAATAAGAATGCATCAATCCACGCGCGAGCACTTGTTTCGTTCTGCTGTTGGATGAGATCAACGCTACAAGTCGAGAGCTACGCTACACACCTTCTTGGACACGAGTTTGTTTAAAACTACTAGGTGCTGATGGAAATTATGAGAAGACCACAATTGATCCTTTCCGAGCTCAGCTGCCTTAGCAGCACGGTCCTCGAAATCGAGTCTGAGGAACATAATTGCACCGAGCGTGATTCCTGGCGTTTTCAAATCTGGTTCGGTGATATTGGAAAAGCTCATAGACTGCAAAAATGAGCTTGTTATAATAGTTTTAAGTCGTAGGTCAAACGGATACCTTGGGGTCATTCCTTGATATGGCTACGGTCAGTCGGACAAGCTCCCTGTCGTGGTCATTTAACTCGCCCGTACCGAGGGCTGTAGCTAGGGCTTTATATGTATCGGATAAATCCAGCTCAACAGGTCCGGAGGCCTTGCGTTTCTTAGAGGTAGTAGACATGGCGGTTCGAAGTAATACCAGATTTCTCCTTATAAGTAACGTAGATCACCAAACCCGTGCCACTGCTTGATCATGCTGACATCATGTCCCGAAAGGGTAGGGGCTTATAGCAACCTCCTTAGTCTTGAACGTCAATCCTACGCTGTTTAAAACTCATGGAAACAATCGAATACGAAGATTTTGGTTCGACCGGGATGAACACGGAGACATTGACTCATATGGGGGTCACTTCTGCTTGTATCTTGTACCTCAAACCCAATTCAGAGGAACGCGCTGCTACACAGGCTCAACTGGGACAAGACAACCTGTGGTCGTCCACAAATCTCCATCAACATCTACAATTGTTGGGAAATATTTCTATGATGAAGGTCTGTTAGGTGATCTCCCGGCCTGCTATCTTCATCTCATGTCATTAGTACGAGACCTGTGTTCGTGCATGCATTGAAACGTTCTTATTCCGTGCATCTGCAATGCTACCCCCAAATCGGCAGTTGGCACTTAACAAGCACCTTGAGACTACATCAGTCGGCAGGCTCCCTCCGAACTCACCCTTTATACGCTATGTCGCCGTCATAGCAGAACCACGCGTCGCTAGTAATCTACCTTTTCAATTCCCTCACACCTTCGACTCATTGTTACCTCTAGGTTTCTTTCTGACTAGTCTAAGCCTTATGCATCTGACGAAGATGCCATCCGGATTCTTTGTCGTAGAAACTAGGGTTGTAGATCTTTCTGTCCACGTTGCGTCGGCAGTGTACCAAACATACGAGTGCGCACGGCACCTCCAGTACGTCGATATGGCTAACTTCCAAGCTTACGTTCCTAACTTAGCGCTTTATTTTTCAGGAAAAAGGTTGTCCGTGGTGCGCTCACCAATGGACATGACTGGATCTTCCTCCTTCTCAAGTTCAATGAGAATTATGACGGAGCCACTTATCATCAATCTGAGGTGATTTCCTTCCTTGCGGCGCCAGGCAATGAGGATCTTATCGCTGCTATTTTGTTATATTGGGTAAGATTACCATTGCTAACATCTGCGATCGGATCGAACTGACCCCGCTGCTAGATTGTGAACAGTTTCAAAGATCTTCGAAGTGATGATTGGTTCGAGATTCCGAATGGTGTTAAAAGTACACAGAACGACCGGTAACTCTATACTGCGTCCTTCCCCGTTGTTGTATGGTTGAACTGAACATTTTGGAACCTTTTCCTACCCTGCGTTGTGCACCTTTTCAATGGAATGTTATTTATTCGACTTATTGTACAAATATACGAGTGTTTATATACATGCGGCGCTACGAAGACAGGATGGTCGTGAATATATCCATCGTTGTGTGTAACTTAATGTGACATCCAACTCATTCTTATCTTGTCTACCTACACTTGAACCAAATCTGAATGGTGTTAATTGGTGAATGTACTATCTACGTAGGGCTTGGGGGTAAGTTGCTCTTACTTACCTCTATCATGAAATGTACTCTCCCCCGTTTAATCCATTGTTATGTTTCAAATGCGCGTTTCCAAAACGTAGGATACTTTGGGACGTAATTTCATCTACTTACTCGCAAGACCATCTTCCAATGTAGATGCTGGCGTGGTGGGACGTAAGTAGATACATTGGTGACCCATAGTCACTTATCCAGCACATCATACATAGCTAGATCATAAGCAGCAATCTAAAACAGATATAACTAAAGATAAAATAAGGATATTATGACTGACGCAACACTCAAAGATGGTGAAACGAGCTACAGCAACGGAGTAGTAAGTATAGGGAAGCTACGGGTGAATAGAGGGAACGCGTTAGCCAGCTACTTAGCGGACAAATAAAAGGAATAGAAAATCATATGAGAAAGCGCAGATGTATACGCAATTATAATATTCACATTAGAGGCCTATAAGTAGCTTTGTATGGTCCCGCGGAAGGGAATGTGTCGAGGTGGCGTACCCTCTGGAGGGTTCTATCGAATCTCGTGGATATGCATGAGAGTACTAGTGGATGTTATACCCAAAATTGCTGCCTATTATGTTGTGGAGCCCCTGTTTTACTTCCAGTCTGGTCTCTCGGTCAAATGAAAAGTTTTGTGATGTGGCGAGAATTGCATGCACATTACCTCGGTCTAATGCTTCCGTTTCCGTAACCACCATCTGGCTATCGTTCTTCACCTTCTCTATGGTGTACTTCCGTCCGACAAAGGGTACTTCCAAAAGCTTTGATCCGATTTTCTCCTTTGAAGACGAAATTTTCACTACCAGCCTCCGGAAACGTTGTAAATGTCAAGTATAGCTTTGTCCAGCCATTTCGAACGTTGCTGAATGCAATTGCGGTTTCCGGTGTTTATCCATCCTTGAATGCCTTGCGTACACTATGACTAAAATCTCCAAACTTCTCTAGACTTCCGGACTTGATTTCAACTATCAAAGTCTGCTCTGATTGCGAGTCTGGCATCTGTTTCTCGGTAATGAAGCCCGGGAAGATAAGTATATTCGCATACATATGTCGCCGATCGTATCGTGAAAGCTTCGGTTATGCTGGTATGTAATATATGGCGAAGGCAAAGACATGTTCTGTACGTCAAGTGCAAGGCCGTCCATTGAAAAGCTCCACAATGTATCTCCCTTTCGGACCACCACCCATCACTTCCCTTCACGACCTTTAACGACTATGACGATCGACAACAAGGACCAGCAATTCTACAGGTATGCTCTCTTCGCTCTCTTTCACATTTTGCTCGTTAACGTTGAACCTCTTTGCAGCGAGCCCGAGTTTGAGACACTCCAAATTCATGGCGGCCTGCAGCATGACGTGAGGAAGGGAAATGGGCCAAGGGCTGTTCCTATTTACACCGGCGCAGAGGCCCATTCTGTGAGTTCGATTCCGTCTACTTTCCTATGATTCACCATTGACTGGTTAACCTAGGATACTTTCCGCGCTGCGGAGACTCACACAACTCTACCACGCTCCAACCCGACTGTGGTACGTTTCCATGTTTGTCCTAATGGCTCTCCTTGTTGACGAAGCTATCATCGTAGAGCGCCTTTGAGTCGCGTATCAGTGCGCTCGAAGCCGGCGTGTCTTCTGTCGCCACTGCCTCAGGACAAGCTGCTGTATTCCTTATCCTATCTGCGTTGGTCGGGAAGAACGGAGAGGGAAACATTGTTGTCTTGGGAAACGAACTATACGCTTTCATCAAAGGTGACTTTCTTTCCTAAATTGAAGACTTTGGACTGACCCTTCCTTACAGCTACTGCCCAACCTTTGTCGATTAAGGCTAGACGCTCAACGGAAGACCTTTCGTCTGCGATTGACACAAACACTCGAGCTGTGTTTGTCGACAGCATCGCAGGAGAGGACGGCAGTGTTGCGGATATCCCTTCTCTTTCTAGGGTAGGGTTCATCATCTTGTCTTGTGATYGATGAGGATTGACAGGATTACGAAGGTGGCACATCAACATGGTGTTCCGTTGATTGTGGATAATACTTTCGGGATGGGAGGTAAGTCGCGTATGTTTCCTTGACGGCTACGCCTGACGTCGTGAAATAGGTTTCCTGATGAGGCCTCTGACTCTCGGCGCGGATATCGTCGGTCAGTACCTCTTTACCTCCTCTTGTGCAGATCTTAAGTCCTTCCCTTGCAGTCCACGACACCTCAAAGTGGATCGGCGCCAGTCCGGGAGGCGCTATCGTTGACGGTGGTAGGTGATATACTTCGGCTTCAATGACACTTACTCAAGGACCATGAAGGCTCGTTTGACTGGACCAAACTTCCCTCGGTCAACATGGGGTCCAGCAAGTCTCCCTTCGCAGACCAGCTCCGTCTCTCTCTCGCCAATTCCACGGGAGCAATACCTGGGCCATTTGCAGCGTTCCTCTGGCTTCAGGGTGTCGAAACTTTGAGTCTCCGGTGCGAGAAACAGTGCGCCAATGCACTGGAATTGGCCAAGTATGTCATCTACTGCCGTTTGTTCATGAATATCTCTGACGCTTCCCATTAGATGGTTATCCATCCACCCCGCGATCGCCTTTGAATCAACGACGTACCTAGGACTTACGCTGCACCCATCCCATGCACTGGCTGCCAACCTCCTGCGCCCTGGATTCTACGGCAGCACACTCAGCTTCCGCACCACTGATCCGTACACCACTGTGGCCGTCTTGAAGCTCCCAAGGAAAGACGGCGGTCGAACTCAGACGAAGACTAGCGCTTGGGTAGACGGAGATCTCATTCGGGTAAGCGCACACACTTTCGTTTCCCCTCTCTTAATCACCCTTGTGTACATATATAGGTTTCTGCCGGCATCGAGAGCATTCAAGATATCATCATGGATTTCCGCCATGCCCTTTCCGGGAAGTCGGTGGCTGTTACAGTCGAAGGACAAGGAAAGACGGAGCCGATGAGGATTGATACGAGTGTTGCACCTGTGCCTGCGAGAGAGAGGACAGTTAGTGTGGCGGCTTAAACTATGCAGTGCATGTTGCGTTTTCTTGATTATTTATCCAAAGTGAGAACAACACCAGCTTATGAATCTTCCGTTCCGTTTTGCCTCGATGGAGATTAGATGAAAGTGACGCCCACACATTCAACGCGGGGAAGTATGGTCAATAACACGGGTGAATTTAGATCGCTAAATACTTCAAATCCTGCCCTAAGCTGNTTGAGGCTTGTGGCTTCCAGGGCGGTGTCTTTCTTACCTTGTTTCCTTTTTACCTGAATGGAGAAGGACATTTAATGCGCCTACATAGTTTCGGAAATGGATAAATACATAATCCTATGAGTGCTAAGTATAAAAGCACCTTTCCTCTTCTCTTTAGAGATCACTAACGAAATCATGTCCACTGCGATGTACCTATTACCCATCCTCTCTCTTCTCCTCTGCCCAGCAATCATCACCCTTTCGGGGTTCTATTCATCTGGGTTCTCTACATATTATACAGCACTTGCTCTTGCAGCCGCCACGATCCAATTCGACGTTGTCACAATTTGCTACGTGCGGAGGGTGGACAAGCAGAGAGTTGCGATGATGAAGTGGTTATGGGTGATCTTGGCCCCGTTCTGGGTGCTGGTAGGAGGAGTGGAGATCTACGCTGTGATCGTAGAGCAAACGAAAGAAGAACAACGAATCGAAGGCAAAGCAGCGATTGTAGAGTGTGTTTTGGTGTGGCTGCAGACCATGGTCGCATGGGGCCTAGCGGTTGCGTGGATTAGGAAAGAGAGAAGCGCGTACGACGACGAAGAGTGGGTGGTTTAGATGATGGATGGATCAGAGGAAAGAAAAGATAGAAAAGACGGACGAGCGCCTACAAATTCGGAAGACCTGTTGACCCTCCCAGTACCCCGTTCTTGATGTTTCATGTTGTATAATATATCGCCACCGGACTCGTTGAATTGACGCCACATATCAGCTACTATTGCATTGATAGGTCACAAGAAACTTGAATTGACGCTCCAACGACAACACTCTCGCCGACTTTCGGAGTATAATAAGTACGAAGTTGAACAAGTAAGAAATACAGATACAGTCTGCACAAAGAAGTTGGCAGATGTGTGAAAGACGTTGCTATAAACTACAAAAGAAACGCATCTACGGATTCACAACCTCATGTAAACGTATACCCTGAGATGACAATCTATCCTCCAGCGCTGTGATAGATCTGCTACGCTCTTTTGACTAGAGACAGACCAGTCCATCCTGCCAGTCATTACAGAGAGTCAAAGAAAGATCAAGACGAGAGTAGAAGGTACTTCATTGTGAGTAATTACCGACATGGAAAATGCGAGAGAGATAGTAGGCATCTGCACTCATAACAATGGGCTACGTACTCTGTATCCGTCTCTCCCCAGAACGGCTACACAAGAAAATGGTTCATCTAACACCAGCAGTAATGCCAGATATGAACATCCGAGAGTGCACCAAGAGCAAGATGACTCTCGTGATGGAACGTCGTCGGGCTACGCAGTGGGTGTAGCCTTCTCAAGTGGATAACGTCACTTGTAACTGTGAGCTGTAAACTACCGAACCTGCAGCGGAGGTTAGTAGATGTTGCAGATTCCCCAGGGGAGAGTCAATGGTAACACGAAGTACGGAGTGAAGACAAGTAGATCGGTAGGAGAATGTCCGCATCCATTCAACTTAATGGATGGTTGTTCTTAGGAGAATACCGTACACTCTCGCTGAGCGCCGGCGTCATTGTGCCGAAGGATGGGGGAATAAAACACGTGATCCCTTGATACAGTATTATCTTCCGAGTCGTCGAAATATGTTGAACGCGTTGGCAGGTACAGGTGGTGACGCTGTTGATAAGCTATAAAAACAAGCTCGTCTCAACTAGGGAGGATGCAAACAGGGGGTTGAGCTGCGGGAAGAATAACATCGTCTGCAAAGAATCGACGGGATAGAGACTTGAAGGTTGGCAACGTACCTGTAACATGGTATTTTTCCAAGACGCACATACCGCCTGGAGAACAAGGGACGGTTCAATACAATGGATTCGCGTGTGGCATCGTGTCTATTGGAGATTGTGAGAGGCCTTGGGGACAAGTGAGCCCTAGGTGTCCTCGTCGTTTGGGTTTGGTTGGTAGATCAGACGATAATGTGATTGCAAGAATAGAAGACCACGCATTTGCTTCACAAATACATCAAAGATAGTAGCAGAGTGGGTGATCCTGTAAGTCACGAGCATAAGAATCAGAGTCTGCGGTCTTAAGGATAGATTATCGAACATACCTCCGTCCTGAGTTGGACCCACATCAAAAGGATATCATAGAGTAACCATCCATACCAACGAGATACTATCATCACGTTGTGGAGGAAACAGTGGCAAATGACTGCACGCGCATGCGAGTTGATATATCTGCAAGCATGTAAGTCATCTTCCGACTGGAGTGCAGACACACATAGACAAGTACCGTGTAGAGTGTGATGAATGAAATTAAATTCGTTCTCAATATACTCATGGCATGTAAACTTCTTGTTCGCAGAATAGAAAACATCTAAACAAAGTCGTTGAGCAGATATGTACTTGGTCATCACCAAAAAGTGAAGCTCACGTTCTATACCAGTCTCTCCCATGTCAAGTATTTTGCTCAAGATTTTGGAAGATAGTTCATGGCGTAGGATGAAGGTACAGACCTAGGAGGGACTTCAGAGGAAGATCATCGTCGGAAAAGAGGGGAGGTCACGTTGTGTAGAAACGGAGTTCACATCGGAGCTTGTAAATGAGGCTTGCCGTTGTTCCGCAGCATTTTGACTCTGTGACGGCAGGGTCGGCATGCGATAATTTTGACCTCCGTCGATGTTCAGACTGCCATTCTTTGAACACTCCTCAGACACCACCACATACTTAGAGGACTCTTCTCATATACGACCTCTCATCTGCTTGCAATTATTGCCAATAATAAGACTTAATCATGCCTTTTCCGGGGAAAACGGTTATAGAAAACAGTCAACAAACTTGTCCACTAGTAACTGTTCGTGGGTAAGATAACTTCTTCGTGATTCGTCGTTCAGATAGCGGGACATAGAAGACGTTCATATACCCGCCTACCGCTATTCACTGTTTTGGATACCTGATAGATCCTGTATCCATATCTCGGGTGGGCTCTGTTGACGCGTCAATTCTGTATCCCGCACTGGCGGCAGTTCCCAACGTCGACATTGCAAGTATAGTTGAGAGAAAGAAAATGGTACATGAGAACAGCACGGGAGATACGGTACGATAGCAAACACAACACGGCACTTATTGTCTATTCAGCGTCGGTGAGGGTAAGAGAACAACAGTGACGTACACTGGGGTTCGACGACATAGCAAGAAAACAGTCACGGATGGGGATTCTAGAGCACATGTCAACCCTCGAGAACGCTGATTGAAAAGGATAGAACGACTAGAGAAAGAATGGATGGCAAAGGTGGTGGTATATAGACAACTAGTAAGGGTATGTGAGCTTGACGTCTTCGAGGACGAGGGGATTCATCATACCGATAGCGGGGCTCATAGCGACAATACGAGAACAACAACAGGAAAGAATGTGTATAGTCTATCCCTGAAACAATTTTGAGTCATTCTCCGTGAAGGCGAGTGAATGTAGCTGACGTACTTTTTTGAGGGGTTTCCCAGGTCAGTCACGACGACGACGGAAAAGTTGAACATGCTCTAACACTTCCCCCTGGGCTGAAAGCGTTATTTTGGTGATAATACCATCTTCTTGAGAGAACTGAAAAGGGGGAAGTGAGAAAACTACGTAACTTTGTCGGCTACGGCAAAAGATAGCGCACAAAGAACGACCTAACAATTTGTAGTCTGCGAGGGGATATATTGTTTGACGAGCTCGCTGTCCTGTTTGAGAAGACGTCCCCGTCGAGGCTCTGTCAAGAAAAAAAGTTGGTTTGAGCGAATGGAACGTGTTCTTGGAGGGAATGTCGCAAAACGAACCTGAGGATCTGGAAGGTAGTAGGATGCATAAGGATGCGCTTTCTGTCTCCTTCGTGTTTTTTCTAGGGAGAAGGTCCGCACGGGAGGCATCCAAGTATTATTGATTTTATGTGGTGGGGGATTGACAGTGGTCGGGGGAAGATGAAAGTAAAAGGGAGAGTTGACTGGTTCTGTTGCATCTTTTGTAGTTCTTCGTGGTGGCGCCCTTCACACGGTCTTTGTTTAGTGCTGATTGTCATCGTAACACAAACAGAAAGAGAATTGAATTATTACGAGAACCATTCGTTCATAACATACCTCAATAAATACAGCACTAAAAACCAAATGCTGCATGTACATCTACAGTGAAATGACCAGAAGTTGTACCCGTCGGATTCTCTCTCAAGCCAAGCGTCCATACAATGTATTGGTGTGGCACGCCGTAAAAATCGCTCCCAGCACACACAAAATAACGTTGAGAGACAATCTCCTCTTTCTTCTTGGCATCCTTCTCCGGGTCCCGTCTGTCATTCCGACTTCGAACGAATCCGCGACCACCATCCTGCCTGCCACATCCGAGGGAACGGAAACTCGCACTTACAGAGGAAGCATTGAGTGATGGGGTAGGCATTAGTTTTCTCCGTTTGCTAGTCCTCATTCGCGTATGCTAGTCCATGAGGAAACCACAGGCCGCCAACTTGCTCAGTGACTTGTTCGGTCTCAACTTTCTAGTCCACAAAGGTATCGATATTGGTCTACTGGAACACAGACTTCGATGTCAGATCTAACACTTGGTACTATTCTGATAAATCTGRGCACGCAGACACTATTAGACAACGACATTAACGGCTTCCCGAAGGACCTTTAGTAACGTACAAATCTCTCAACCTCCCTGCCCCAATATCATACACCCATCCATGCACGAATACGTCCCTCTTCAATACATCTTCATCTGCCCATATAGTTTTCATAACCAGCGAATTACAAACATTATCTACCTGGCGCTGGACGTTCTCATCTATGAGCACTGGAAGAGCTTCACTTGGCGGCGCAGTGGAGAGGTCGAGGCTTGCTGCTAAGTCTGCTAGAGGGAGCAGCCAACGATTGATCGATGCGTGCACGATGTCTTCACCGACGATAGGGAAGTCTTGACCAGGGACGAATTTACCAGAGCTGGCTGCTTTAAAACACGCTTGTGCGCCTCCGCATTGGCTATGGCCGACAATGATAACTGACAAAAGACGTGTAAGAACTACGTGGATGGGATACTACTGAGAATATGGATGTACCGTGTTTCACGCCGAGATTCAGGACAGCGTAAGAGAGAGCAGATACTGCGGTATCGTCGTCGGGACGGAATTGACTGTAAAGTGTTGTTAAGTGCTCGTTGATTGTGGTACGAGGGATAACTCTGCCTACTTCGCAATGTTTCTATGGACGAAGATATCCCCCGGTCGGGTACCTGTTATATCAGACTCGGGAACACGAGAGTCACAGCAACCGATCCAAAAGATCTGTTGAATCATCTCAGTCAGAACAAGCGCAAAGTAGAAAGGTAAGGAGATGGTCTATATACAGGCGGCTGTTGTCCATGGGTCTGTCTCCAAAAGAATAGAGGGTCAGCTCGCTTCATCTCTGCAGCCCATTTTCCGTTGGTAGTAGAGAGGATCGTATCAAGGGAAGATGGGTCGGAAGTCATGGTAGAGGTATGGTGCTAAGTATCGAAAGTTGAGAGTCGATTCTGTGCCTATAAGGCCCTAAACACTGACCATCAATAAAACGGATCCTATGTGGACTCGATGCCACCGTCATTCCAATTTATACATTCTGCTTGACCGAGTTGTTTCAACAATAGAGTGTATAGTTCGTTCCCGTTCTGCTCCTCCAGTGATACACTTCCGATCGCTGAGGACACATATATTTACGCCACGGAACGGAAAAGGGTGTTTGTCTGTCGTTTTTCGCACCAGTTTTCCAGGAGTCTCCGCCTTAGAATTGTTTCAGTCGTTGATAGAGTCACGGTCAGCTCAGCGACAAAGCTATTAGCGTCCGAATCAGATTTGTTGAGACCTCGAGAGGTCTGTTGGGAACCCTGGAACAGGAAGAGTCACTCGGAAGGAAAATTGAAGGTCGGATCTTCGAAGCAAGAATGCTACAGCGGTATACGGTCCTGGCCAAGCGGAAGAAACAATTCAGTGGTGTGGTGGATATACCGAGATAATTTGACGTCGTGGCTAAAAAGTTGATGCGAAGACGATGAATGACCGACCGCTTTTAATTTTGCTGAATAACTTCGATGGAAAGCGCAGTACAAGAAACGCAGATTGAAGCGGCCCCAGAAGGAGAAAGATAGTAATCTTTGGTTGTAGGTGAGACAAACCATTGAATTCACTCGTAAGTATCAGCGAACGAGAGCCCTCGTTTATCGTTGAGCATAACTAGCTCGTAATGAATAGGGAAGAAAAGAGCGCGTGGCTGTGTCCCGACACGTTCAAACGATCGCGGGTGAGATGACTAAGCAGTTTTCTTACTTTCCATGATCCATCACCGTCCAGTGACCACCCCTCTGGCTGCAAGCTCAACTGTATAACTTTCTTGTTAAAGTTAGAACTGAGACCTTTTACCATGAGTTTGATTGTTGGCGAAAGGAGGAACATCTAAGGTAAGTCAGGCAAATTAGTCAACGCAATGATCATGTTTATTGAACTACTTTGTCCAGAACACATTTCTAGTCGTGGAATTGCATTATTTTCGATAGAGCGATTTATCTAGTTCTCCATTTTTCTTAACCNACAAGGTTTGTTGTGTTTGCTCTCTAAAGTTTTGCGGGAACTTGCGCACTCACTGTGTTTGTTACTAGATTTACACACTTCTACAGTCTTCGACAGATGGAGTATTGCCACACCACTCTTTCAGAGGATTATTCCTCGCTCCTCGCCGCTTTTGAAACTAGCACAAGAACTTCTGATTGATTTGGAGTGTCGATTGACGACGAGCAACGCCGCACATTGGAATCATGAGCACTGTTATACTCCCAGGTTGTACGTACGTCAGCCTGTGATGGACGTCCATTTTGGAGCTTCTAACGCCGTACCAAAGAACTCCACCAGCCNATCGCAATCCGTCAAACGTCGTTGTCGCGCTTCAATAGTGAAATCCGTACAAGGCCTTCTGTCCCGCAGCTGCTCGCTTCAAACCCACACGCATGGATGATTTTTTCGGCCAACAACGCCTCGTATTGGGCCTGCTTGGTCTACTAACAAAATCTCTCGGCCCTGAACGCTGTCGTGCCTTTTAATGGTCGACCCTTTCGTCCATGGGACCCCATCGAATGCTTGGATGCCGTTTCATCCCGAACTTCCACCACAACTCGGGAGTCACGCTCGTAGATGTACCCTTCAGCTGCGTACCCTGTATGTTTTTTNGATATAACTTCAATCTGATACCTATACCGATCACCTTCTTGTAGGGTATTGTCAGCAGCGACGCCGCCGGTGGAATAGTTGCATCCTATTTCTCGAGTAAACGTAGGTGCTCTGTAGCTTACTTCGTAGAACGGTTCGCTGATACTATTGCTACAGATATCACCAGAGATTAGAGACTTTCTGCCCGAGTCTATGATGTTCGTCCTGTCAGCTTCACCTGTCGCATACACGAATATCCATGCCCTAGATGTTGAACATGGAGACCACGCCGACTTTTTGAGAGTGAAGGCAGCGCCTAGGGTCGGGTTCGCAGATCTATATTGGCAGGATTGTAGCGTGGCGGTGGTCGCACTGGAGGTTATTAGACACGGCCACCGCATGGTCTAAACCTCATACTGCTAGTTCCGCAATGCCTGACATCACGGAATCCTCTTCTACGGTTGTATCCACCAGGCTTCTGACACCGTGCCTGCCTCCGGATGCACTTGATAGTACACAATTCAGCTTCTTCTTATAGTTATCTAATTTCATTCATATATTTTCCTTCCATTGTTTTAGACGCTTTATCGCTGTCTGGCACGATAGATTCGAAGTGATAGCCTAAAAGTACATTTATGTCTCTCTCTCTGCTTGCTCGTAATGCACAACATGCTCCATCCTCTCGTACATTACAATCCAAAGTCCTTCTTGACCTTCTCGGTGTAATCTGTGTAAACCCGGCCTCTATCGACAAACTCCTTCTTGTTCATCGAGGTTTCCTTCGTCTCTCGAGCGGCACAGATCTTCAAGACGGTTTCAATTCCCAGCCGCTTAACATGCTCCATCGTCATGGTCTCTGGTCCTTGGATGAGTTGATTTAATCCACTAATCTCCCAGTCCCGAATATTGCAATCTCTGGCGATTACCACTGTTTCCATAGCGTCTAGTCCATTGCTGATCTCAAGCTGACCAATTGCCAAAGCCCTGATAGCTTCCATCTGCCACATTGTCGCAAGTCGAAGAGTCGATATCCAATCCTTCGTGGTCATCTTCTGGTCGGAGGTGTACCCTATCGAAGGGCGATCGTTCCAGTACCCATGGAAAAACCTGTCAGGTTTTCTGGAGCAAGCAATGGAGGTGCAAATAACTCAACCAATAAGCCGGTTCTAAGGGAATTTGTCCTACTTACCTAGGACAAAGGACATGGAGTAGAGAATAGAAGCTGTCCGTATCAACTCCCTCTAGTACAATAGGTCTCTCTTTGCTCCGCCCATCGGCAACCTCATTCTCTCCTTGAGGAATTGTAAACATCACCTTGAAGATTTCTGACTCGTCCTCGAAGCGATGTTTGGGAACACTGAACAACGTATCCCCAACCTGATCAATACTGAGCAACAAACCTGTGTTATACGATTAAGATATACCAACCAGGAATACTACATTCTCAAAGAAATAGTCAGTTTTAGACATTTTTTGTTAATCTAGTTTGAAGATTTGCTTGTGAGCGAGGCCCAACGGGCGTACGGATATGTTGATCGATGAGAGCAACAGAAAGAGTTACAAAGTCATCTGGGCGTCTATTAAAGACGGCCGTGGGTAAAAGAACTATAGCTCATGGTCAAGATCTTTTCCGCCACAATGGGAAGTCTGCTTCGAGCTCCGCAGGTCTAAGCTTCAAAACCTAATCCCACCCATCTCGAGTAGGCGTTTACAACTTGCCATGTAGGCATTGCTCAGGAAATTGAATAGAACCAGGAGAAATATAGGATAGCCTTCTATCGTATGAGAGGCACCCCGCCAAAATCACTCGTACGTATCAGTGAGCGAGTATATGGTTTTGTCGTTGGTGAATAAGGAAGAAAGGGAGCGCGTGGCTGTGTCCCGATGCGTCAAAAGCGCCGGCGGAGAAGATGACTAAGCGATACTCTCTTGCTTTCCGTCGCCCACCGTGATACTGTTGGTTCAATCCCAACTGTCTGTGATAATGAACCCTAAGCATACTCGCTATTCACATAAAATCGCGTCAGTTGCACAGGATAAACATCCAGGTAAAGTGATTTTATCAACGCGGCCGATATGTCTATTGAAACCAAACGCTATTGACCCAGCACTTTG
>LBLO01000335.1:0-30428 GCA_004354395.1 Chondrostereum purpureum | reverse complement strand
AAAGAGCTGATCAACTGTGCACGTGTCAGCTATCGCAATTGTTTGCCAAGCCTTACAGGGCCACACCACACCTCAATGATTCACGCACGGTTTCAGGGATTGTTCAAACACGGCATCTTACCAAAATCAAGGATGGTATTAGAGGGAGAATGACAACGGGGATTGGGATTGGTGGAGGTCAGAAATGACCAACACCCGAGTTTCTTTGCACTAGACTACATACTACTCGTTAATCTAAGAGTTCAAAAACAAAAACTGTGTCAGCTAAATTCCTTGTTTGCCATTGGCCGTTGACAGCTTTGATAGTATAAAAAATGGCTCTTTGTAAATACTTGGTGCGTGGACTCGATCGCCGTGTCGAGCAGATAAGCTGAGAGGGGCAATACCGTAAGTTGTATCTCCAAACATGATTGTTTGCGCATATACGTCAACTTAGCGCAATTAAGTGTGGTAGGTTCGGAGCAAGCCCCTGCTGTCGGGAGGTGAACTTACCTTCTCGATTTAGAAACCTACAAGTAAGCGTGCAGAGAAACCTTGACATGTATACGTACAAGCAAGTAAATGCACGCCTCACCTCACTCTTTGCCACATAGAAATGATGCTATCAAATTTTCGAAATTAACATGTACACACCTCGATCGATCGAGCTCTTTCACGACCACTATGTCTGGCCATGTGATACCTGGCTTATGGCCATGACTTTCGTTTGGCTCTATAGATCTAGTCGAGCTCTCTGTTGCGTGTATATGTTTTACGGATTCTTAGCCTGGAAACGGATTAACTATATCCGGCTGCAGACATATGACAATGTCTCAGAATGGACCGGTGGCATTCTCAAAACTTAGATCAGCCCTTATACAGTCAATGCCAATTTTGGTCTGTTGGTGCGTATTGACTTTGTACTTTCAACCTGAGTTTTCCTTTTGTGACATGATCCMGTCGATGGGAGACAAATATAGGCCATGCCGGATACTCTCGAGCTCGAGTCCCAGTTGTGTTCTATAGCTAGACATTTCAGAGTCTCTGTAACACCCAATTAATCTCATTGAGCCTGCAATGCCCTGGAACCGCACAGGACCACCCGGGACACGCCTCAAGCGCCACAGCAGAACAAAGCAAAGACAACTAACTTGTCTATATAGCAGTCTTCTTAACTCATATACTATGCAAGCTCAGATTATTTTCATAACTCGAACGGGCCACGCAAAAGGACAGTGGCAAGCCCGTGCGGTCCGTGGCCAGTTAGCTTCGATTTCCGACTTTTTTGGACACCATGTCTCATATTTCGGGTCTTCACATTGGACTTGGACAAAAAGCTGGGATGCCATTAATATTTGGGCCGCATCGCACATATATATGGGCGCAAATAATGGTATATGGCCACTATCATCAGCAATTCACTAGTACAAGACCACTTTTGAGCTTTCAACACTATAACTACTGCTGACGAACGATGATTTATGATAACCCTCTTCACCAACGCAATGTCACTCAAACCGGATACTCTACTCTCTCTGCTGCATGTCAGCGTCGCATCCCTCAACACATTACCGGGAATTCGCGTAATCGGTTTCAACCTGTGGCGTTCACTGTCAATCACACCGCAGGAATAAGGCTGCAAGACATTCGTGCTGGATATGGCGAACACTATCTTGACGGACCTAAAGACTTTGCCATGGCGCATACCAACGCCAAATCAGTGACATTCTGCATCAGAGTAAGCAATTGGCGGTCTATAAACTTTCACTCATTCTTAACGACAATACTATGATTAGTGGCCAGGATACGAACGACTCCATTTCTCTGTTAGGATTGACATTTGCCGGGGTGGCCGGGCCATCACAAGGGCAGAACTTGCAAGTGAACTCACAAGATATCTCTACAAATTCGCTGAGGTAGTTTACCTCCTGCTTTCGTGAAGGGGATGGCATATTTATTCTCACATTCTCCACAGAAAGCACAATACACGACTCCGACTTCTCTCGACTTTGAGCTGGGTTCCCGTGCAATTACTGTCAACAAATTGGTTCTATTGGGATTCTACCACGTCTGCGATGAATTTTGGCAAGCGGAACTGGCGCATACTACATAATCATTTCTTTTCGATTCTCTCATCACCACTCGAACCACCTGTAGCAATAGATTTCTCTCGAATCCCGCAACAATGCATGTGCATTTAATTATAATTATGCAGTCCGATTGCAATTGGCAACAGTTCATCCCCAGGACATTCGTGAATTATTTCAAGGAAGAGTGTTGAGTAACGTACACATTTACAGAGCATGAACACGGAAAATCCGTTAAAAGATTATTAACCAAGGGGACGCTCGCTCATAACTACGTATAGGTAGTAAGAGTAGGAGATATTGTTTAGTAAGTCCAGTAAGTCTGGTTACAATTATCTGAGAAAGAACTAGATGTAAGAAATTCGATGTCAAAATAAATTAGTTGTGCAGCATGTGCTTGTGTGCTATATAGAATAGTAGACCAAAGAGAGTCACAACTCCAAATGTGGGGGGGGGGGGGGGGGGAAAAAAAAAAAAAAAAAAGGGGGGGGGGGGGGGGGGGGGGTTTGATTTCATCGATATCTACAAAATCTCTATGGTCAATTACCACCGCGCCGCAGTCGCTGCTGCTCAAAATTTAGTGATGGCTCCTGCTCCTCCCCCNGAAGCCCAGGACCCCAAGAAGGAGGAGAAAA
This sequence comes from Chondrostereum purpureum, assembly GCA_004354395.1. NCBI lineage: Eukaryota > Fungi > Basidiomycota > Agaricomycetes > Agaricales > Cyphellaceae > Chondrostereum > Chondrostereum purpureum. The sequence continues at coordinate 27,727 of LBLO01000335.1, read as the reverse complement.
AGGAGAAGGGGTCTGATGACCAGGGAACAAAACGTACCTTTGGCGAGGCAAGTGGAGCCGCCGCCGCGAGTAGTGCTGATTCAAAGAAGGCGAGACGAGAGTAGTGTTTTCCTTGATCTATCCCAATGACAACATCATATATATCCTATGTATAAATACTCATTCACGCAGAACTCCAGCCCAGATTCTCACGTTTGGACTCTGGAGTAATGAGAACATGGCCAATGGCTTATTATCAGATGTATTATCAGATGTTCGCCCCTCGTCGTTAGTTGCTTAAAACCAGTCGATCCAAGCAAAATGGTATTACTCAAGGATGATAATGTTTCCATACTGCTGACTCTACCCACAACTCCGCCTGATAGTGAGGAAATACCTCTCTCCACACTTCACACCAACCTTGATAACACTCACGGATCCAGATCGCTCGTGTATACTCCCAATACTCTGGCATCCAACTAGCGTTCTCCCAGTCTACCAATCCACTGGGTTTGAGGCTTTCGTCGACTAGAATATTGAGGGGTGTGAGGTCACCATGCGTGAGATAAATTTTATATTCAGTAGAATTGCGCTTCCCCAGGTCTCTGTTCAGTGATTCTGTGTAAGGCGGCCATGGAACACAGAAATGCTGTGAATGGAAGTCCTCCAGCGAGGAAAAAGGGCCAACAGGGCCGACCGCTGCATCCTGGATTCTGGGGCTGGTCAGTCCACCTCCCAAAAATCCACAGATTGTGGCGTCATTTGGGGGATGAAGCTCTCTCAGTTGACCAAACCAATCCTTGAGTGTTGCCACAAGAGTAGCACGTTGCTCGTCAGACATGGAGTCAATCGACACCCCTGTGCTCCCTAGTTGCTTGCCTGGTACAGCGGTCATGAGGATAAGGCCGCGCTTAGGGAAATCAGGGTCACCCAAGGGGATGACATCTAGGATTCGAGGAACAGGAATCCTGGTGTTTTCATCTACGAATTGAGTTGCGACGGCTTCTTCTACAGCGTTGAATGCAGATTTGGCGTAGAGACCGAAAGGTAGCCTTACGACATACGGATTTACTGGCTCATGGTGAAAGTTTGCGATCACAGATATAGTATGATAAAGAGCCAGACGGGCTGAAGAAGGACACTTCAGCCACAGAGACCATAATGAACTGGCGAGGTTGAACGACCTGTTTGTCTAGTATTCAGTGAAGAAAAAACCGGGGTACGCAATCTCTTACGAAGTATGGTAATGGAAAGATGGCATCGCACGAAATTTCAGTAAAGAGGTATGAGATATTCAATGTTGAACTTGTAGTCGTTTAATTTGGAAGTTGAGTGTGATAGTATCACGTGAGAGAATGCGGCATTTAATTAAGTATAATATTAATGATTTTAAGATTTTTAATGAAATGTAACCACGCTAAGTATGCACGTTGGGCTCAACAAAGCAGTATGCCATGCCATCGACCTCCAGTCCGTCGTCCACTATAGTAACGAACGATGTTGCCTTCGACTTTAAAATCGGGGTTCAACGTCCAACTCATAGCATGGAACTAAAAATCTTGCCAGTCGTAGCTTGAAGTGTTGATAACATCGTAAAGAAAATGGTCGAGAATATCTTCGATACAGACTGCGACGAACGCAAATCACAAAATACCCTATGTATCTATAAATACCATGTAAAGGGCGAAACAGTATAGTGCGAGAGAGAGGGGAAAATGTGTTGATGATACAGACACTGCGGGGGACAAGAGATGATAGAGAGAAAGGTGTGCGCGATAGCTAGGAGGTGTTTTGTGATCAGAACGAAAGGAGCGTGCGTGTGCGTGTGTATAAAAGACGACATAATGAATAAAAAAGAGACAAATCCACGGAGAAAGATGATGGGAGCAAGAAGAGGTGAAGCATACATAAGAGGCTTTAGAAGGTCCAGATAAAGTCGTCAAGCTGCAAAGCCTTGGACTCTGACACGAGGAACAACAGGGCTCATACGTGAGAGGTTCATGCGCGTAGTGGCATTAGCGAGTGGGCCAGGGGTCGTAACTGGAGAAGTAGACGCATCTCGGATACTCTGGAGACGGCCCCAAGTATATAAACGAGGAGAAACAGTGGGGGGCGGGGACGGGGGGCTCATGTGTGACCCAAAGGAGCCATATGAAAACCTAGGCGGAGTGCTGGGCCAGTCGACGAGGCTAGGCATGATGTCCTGGGTTGGTATATCGATGGGGGTGGTCGGCCTAGCCGTCCCCTCTGAGATAGGGGATGCCGGAGTGTCGATAGGGATAGGAATTGTAATGGATGAACTATCGCCTAAATTATCCCTCAACTGCTGTACACCCTCTGGTATAGGGAATTCGAGCTCTCTCTGATCGGGCCATGGGTAATCTCTAGCAGCCCCGGCCATTAGGAACCTCTCCTGCCAATCCGAAGATGTGACAGTGGGATAAGCAGCAGCGATCATAGCGGCGGGATCGTCTGCACCGACTGCCATGGGACTGCCTCGGTCATCTTCTCCGCTGGATGAAGAGGACGAAGAGGATGACGAAGCAGATTCTTCAACCGGTGAAGGAGGGTCGAGGAAAGCCTCCCATTCTGCATCAACGAAGAATTCCTCCGAGTCTGGGTCGAAGTTGTTCGTGCTTGAACTCCATTTCTCGTACTGCACTAAAGGACTCTCTGCTGATGGATCCTCGGGGGAAAGTGACCTGACTGTGGGCTCAGGTGCAGGTTCAGCGGCGACTTGGTAAACCTTCCTGGAATAGAGTGCTCTTCCCATTGTGCTTAATTATTTTGTTGGTTGATTGGTCGCTTCGACTTTTCTAGGAAGGGAAGAGGAAGATAGAAGGTTGAATAATAAAGAATAATAAAGGGATGTGCTTTTGATACAGAGAAAAGCTTTTAGAGAGGGGGTATTGAAAGAGGGGGTATTTTGTAGCACCGACTAGGTGAGTGGTCGTTAATAACAACAGAAGAAGCCGGGTTGAAGACGCGTCGACGATATTTGCCCCTGTTTATATCAAATTTTCTGGCGCGGCGTTTGAGCGGCCCGGAAGTGGCAGTCCCCTCTTCCCCACCGCCACAACAATGCTTCTGCTATCAAAGCGAGGCAGGTTCATGTTTCCCATGCATGCATGAGGATCAACAGTTGATAACGATTGACTTTTCCTATTGATTTTGAACGTCAGGGCAATGGTTTTGATCACAAGGTGCAAGAAAGCGAATTGGCACTGCCAATACGCTGACATTACACCTATAGAAAAGGTACTATTAGAGTTTTATTAGCGATTGGCGTATCATCAGCATTTTTATCGTTGACAATACGCTATCCTGCATGTTGTGTGATGCTTGGTTTCTTTGGCATGTCCGACACAGCTTAGTTATAGGAACTTCAAACGCTCTCAATGTATAGCACAGTACAACCTCATGGCTAGCAGTGTCCTAAACTTCTACAAGGAATTCATGCCGCAGTCTAAACGCAATTGTACAGCGGCTTCCAGGATATCAAACCGATTTCCCACAGCCATAGTAATTCTTTGTCTGGGTAAGATAAACCCAATCAGAGACTTGCTAATAGACTTCCAATACGTCGACAGTTGGTCGTATCGGATGCCACCAAAGGGCTCGAGGATTCAGAGGAAAACCTGCAATGAACTTCGATAGCAACATCTTATTACACGCATGGAGTTTAATGAATGAAAGGAGGGGCGTAGAATCACAATGAACAGGGAACACGATGCTAAATGTCGCCAAGACGGAAGCTCGTAGTGGCCGCTGTTGTCCTTTCTAATTCCAACTCAAGGCCTTGCAGAACGTTCTTTCGGTCGAAAACGATAATGAGCTCCTTCGGTACCGCTCTACGTCCGAGAAGGGATATCCTGCTGAACGGTCTTTTTCTCTACACTTGAGTGCAGCTAGTTTACAGGATAACACACCATATACAGTTGTATCTTATACCAGTGCAATATCCTGCGGCCAAGGCATCCTACCGCGTAGCCACAATGCTACATAGCTCAATGCAAGAAGGACGGGGACTTCGATGAGAGGTCCGAGACTGGTTGCGGTGTTTAGTTAGTAATTCTCACGTCAGGAGTGAAATGGAGACTCACGTAGCTGCTAGTACTTCGGGACCATCGACACCAAAGCTCGCTACAGCCACTGCGATTGCCTACATAGGTGATTAGACCATCGCCTTTCACTTGCAGACGTCAAAGACATACCAATTCAAAATTATTCGACCCCGCTACACAGCCAGAACATCAAATATCCCTCCGCTTCTTAGCATAAACGAAAACTCACCAGTGAATGCCTGTGTAACAGCATACTCGTACCCGCCCACCACACTCCCAAACCTCTTGCACGAAGAAAGGTACCAAAAAGCGAAGAACGTCGATGTCCATACGATGGTGAAGTACAGTACTAGAGGCACAACAATACGGAAGACTGTTCCGATGTTGTCTACAATTCGTTGGCCCTGATGACACGGTCAAGATGGAAACTAGATGAGCATACAGGAGCGGAGGCTTACCTGGTTGGCAAACAATACAATGATGGTATACAATAGCCNTACAAGTGCTACGGGGCCAAAATACTTAAAGAATCGGTCGAAACCTCGCGGTGAAAGTGTGAGTTTTGCGATGAGTCTTGTTAGAGCACCGGCTCCTAGTGGTATACCCAGATACTACGTGGCCTTGGCATTTAGCATATATATACTCTAGGACGATAGACTTACGATCCCAACAGCCCTTGCGACTTGCTGGTAACCAAGTTTCAGCTCAGGTTGAGTGGAACCTGAGGATGCTCCAAGTATATTGCAAAATAACAGCGCATACGGTGAGAATAGTGCCACCTATAGATGCGTGCGTGAGATTTCGCGACCGAGGAATGTGCAAAAAGGGAACAGGGAATTGAAGACGCACTTGTAATATTGAATTGAAGACAACGAGAATGGCACAGTAGTTGGAATTTCCACGACTAATCTGATTCCAAATCAACACCATAGCAATGCATCTTGCTACATCCCCAACAATCAGCCTATCATTTTAACATGGAAGGATATAGAATTTCTCTTACCAACTCCCACAAGAAGAACTCCTTTCCTCTCCCGCTCTAAATCTGGTAAGGTGGCCCATGCAAGACCAAGCATAATGAACGGTGCAATCTGAATTACCACTGTAAACGTCGACGAACCAACAACGAAGGTTTGAAGGGACGTACAATCCAATTCAAAACAAACGAAAACCCGAGGTGGATCCATACTCTTCTCGATGTGAAGATCTCGGGCAGCCTTTCCCATTGAACTTTTGCTAGTGCAGGCCAGATCATGATGAGAAGTCCTACGAGGATTGCTAAGGGAAGAAAGCAATATGAAAGGGTTGTAAGGTTTCGGGAGGGAAAATGAGCGTACGGATGGAGACACCATCCCATTCTGCGCCATTAAATGCTCGACGTACACCTTCTTCCTGGTGCGAAATATAAGTGGGTGTTAAGAGAGTGAGGAAACCAGAATACATACGGCATAGACTCCTATCAGTACTCCGGTAATCATTGCCGCGAGGATAAACAGAGCTAGATATCTATCGAAGAAACCGAGATTCTTGAATAGATCTGCTCAAAGTGTTTGCCCTCAGTAGCCAGCTACGAACATCGGTGACAAGACTCACCCTTCATACTCAACCTCGAATCGCCTTCCTCTCGGAGCCCCTGTTCTTTTTCATCCATTTGTTGAAGTCCATCACAAAAATTACAGTCCGCATTCGTTTTACAGTCAGGTTCAAAGAGATAGCATGGAGATGGGTCTGGTGGTTTTGAGCATCCTGCAGAGTTGGACGTCGAACAGCAAGCCATGGATGAAAGGAAAGAACACCGGGGACGGGTAAAGCCTGAGAGATTTGCGTTTTCAACGGCCCGCCAGTGGCGCACTTACAAGGTGCTACATACGCCCTGAATACATTATTACGCAGGCATGGCTATTTATTCTACGTTTATTTAGAAGATAAATGGAATCATAGCCTTTCTCCCCCTAGGGTACTCCTTTCCAAATTCTTTCTTATACGCTCTATGTTTCTTTACTGCCCATATTCCCATTTGCACTGCAGCAACGACAAGGAACAATATCGCTATACCCAAGATCAGCTCAAATTGTCGCGAGATAAGTAGAGTGGGAAAGTACTTACATGCGTAGCTCCCAGTTAAGATGGATACCGCACTCCAAGCAAGGATCTCGAAGAAGTAATTGGGGCAAGAGACGAGACTAAACCCGTAACCGTAAGGAACAGCGCGCTTTGTCGTTCCTGCGGGACGCAAATTGCGCAGTGTCATATGTGTGGAGAAGTTGGACAACTCGAAGAACTTGGAATACAAATAAGGATTAAAAGAATTTGAACAGAAAGACGGAGACCATACTGCAGCTGAAGCAGCGAATGCCCAGAGATAACGTTCGTCGTCACGGAATGTACCNTTGATGAATGGAGAGGACTGGGAATACACAGGTCGGTAAACGTCGTATGCGAGAAGGAGACCGGAGAGGAGGTGGTAGTGAGCCGAGCTGCGTAGAGAGGTAAGTCATTGGATCTGACAATACAGCGCATGCAAACTACTTTTTGAAGATGTTCGTGAAGGGCATGGTTCCATGGGAGAAACGGTGGACACTGGTGAGACGCGATTTAAGATTGAAAAGGGACAACATAAGATAGAAATAACTTACAACACGGTCTCCAGCTCTCTTTTAATGAAATGTAACATCACAAACACGTACACGTAGCTGAACACCTCCTATTCAATGACCAGACCAAGGACAAAAAGACGCGTAGCTCCTCACGTTTGAAGAGCACTATGCTCAAATGTTGTACCATAGAATATTTGCGGTAGGAAGTAAATGGCAGAGTGGATGAACAACGGCCCAGCCTAGAGGAGTACAAATTTTGAATACCCGTCAGCGGGCAGAAAAACTCAGAACGTACATATTCGACCAAGAAAACAGTCCTCCACCCAACCTGGGGACCCATATCCTTGATGTCAAGCTCAGTAATACCGAGTTCTCCCACAGTTACATTGTCCGAAAGCGCCTTCCGGTCTCCTTTCAATGTAATTTTCTGACGAGACGTGTAGAATTTCGGGATCTTTGCCGCGATTTTTGCCTTGACGCCCGCGACGGTGTCTTCTGGAGTGACATCTACAGTCAAGGGTAGACTTTTGCGGGCGAACGGAGGCGCCCTATTGTTGGCAGCAGTGACAGTAATAGACACCATTGATCTTCGGGGGCTTCCAAGTAATGTGATGGTTCCGGGACGGAGGGACGATCACCGGGTAAATAACTCTTCATCAGTTGAACAGCGACCATGTATCCCTCTGCAGATCCTCCCCGTCTGCGTATTTCTACAGGCGATTCCCAAACAAATACCAAAAAGATCGAGCAACTTGCTACATGCCATCCATTTACACAACAAGAATGTCGATCTATCTGCCTTCTACATCCATAGAACGCGTCTTTTCTGACCTTCTCATAGGTCGATATTCTATTCCCTACGCACCAAAACCTGGAACAATCACTTAGTGAACTGGAGAAAAACTATTCTAAATTAAAAAATCACAAGCTGTTGGACTTTATCACGCAAATTGTTGGCAAGCAGACGTGCGCATCATGGCTTCAGTGATCACACCTCATACTTAACGCGCCTTTGTAGCGATCTTCTCGCACTCAGTACATCTAAGAACACCGACGAATCATGGTGTATCGACTCTCGTAACAATCTAACTCTTTGTGTCACGAAGGACACGTACCAAACTATTGGTCTAATTGGCACAAAACTCCCGTCTGGGAAGCATTTAGATGAACGTTACGGTTGGTAGCGACTATTATTTTGGGATCATAGAACTCGTGAATGATCGTAGAAGAACAGTAATACCCGTTCCTCTTCACGGACAATCTGTCAAAAATCGTGCTAGACAAGAGGCTGCTATGAAGTCCTGGGACGAAAAGAGAGCTTCAGAAGGTTTCGAAGGATGGGATTTGGTTTATATCAACCCCCAAGGTACGAACCAGTCTTTGCATTGTCTCTGATTTCAGCTAAGCTTAGTATTTAGATGATTTAGAAACCAGTACACCTATCAAACGCATGAAAACTGTCTCTCCAGATATCCACGTTCCAACGATCTCCATTACGCCTCGGCCAAAGGACAAAGATGACCGTGAAGAATGGGAAGAAGATATTCACGAGCTTTTTGAATGGGTCGCACTAGCTTGTCTTGTATCACCAAGGCATGAGCCCCTTGATACCTTCTCGTGGTTCTTGCAATTAACATGCTCGAGATCAGACTGCATATAGCGGATAGAGTAGATCCTTATGTTGCATTGTACACCCCTCCGTCTTCTTCAACACCCGGATCTGTCACACATCTGCGTTGGACTGGCTTCATACCTCCAACGTTTGTTGAAGACGTCGTGAAGTACGCAAAGACTTTCGAAGTCCACGCACTATCCTAATCTTATCGTTCCTATTCAGAATTTGCCGAACATCCTCTTCACCTCAATTCATATCAATAACTGCTCATGGGTGCCCATGGTCGCCTGTGGCATATTTACCCCCATCGACAGACAAAGGTGCTCCGTTGAGGTATCCAGATGCAGTAGGTGAGGATACGTGGACATTAATTTTCACGCCCGAAGGAGGGAAGTGGGTTCTCGCAGAGAGTATAGGAAAGTGGGACGCACGATGGGGCTGAGCGTAATGTATAGTAAGACCGTTCGCGGGTATCGCCGTATACATAAGTAGTTCAATTCGACCCAGAAATGAATACAATATCAGAACCAACTTATGTGCTTCATACTTGCTGAGATAAACGGATAAACTGAGGGTGTGGTGTACCCCACGTACCGCTATTGAGTTAGGTCTTCCTTTGTGCACCAAAAATAAGAATGCTAGCAAACTGGAGCAATAAATATTGAGATCCGTAGATCTACCACTCCGGGAAAGCGNTGTCATCCTTGTGCAGGGGCCATGCTAATCTTCTCTGTATCGTTCCAATTTTTCGTATGTCACCCCGAAGGGGACATCAGTTACATGGTATTGTGTAATGGTTGATGATGATATGTTGCATTTGGTTCAGCTCACGGTGGGAAAGTCACGTGGCTACTTTTTAGGCATGTAGTCGGGTACCGTGTTCATGACGGTGAGATTGATACCAGGGATGCCCTCAACCTTCTACTCTACGACTACATACGATGAGATTTGACATCTGATATCGCTTGAAAGTTGAACACATCATGCACAGGGACAATTCTTACTTGGACAACGACTTGGAACTCCCCACTACCGATCGTCGAGTTGGCTAAGTTTTGTATTCGGCAGTGCCAATGGACATCGATGATAACAATGGTAATCCACCACGATCACATTGGACGACACGACGGTTTAGTTTACGTGCATGGAGTCGGCGCAGAGTTAGAATTGTTATCTTCCTCGCAGCATCTATGGTCTTTCTTCTTGCATTCTTCTTCACACCTGCTCGGCGGTATTCAACATGGAATAACTTGAACATGGGAATATCTATCCCTGGTTCGCCATTTCCATTCAACGGTCTCCTCACAGCAGGGGTAATGCCTAAGAGATTGCATTCTCATAATGATTGTGGGGACTCTTCATAGCTCTTCATATTACTATTGTTGACCTACTAACGTGCTCTTAGACGAACAGACTATTCCTTTGTATCAGGCTCTCAGTTTTGGGGTATCTAGTAGTTCGTCGACCATCGTTTCAGGCGTATAAAACCTTGATTAATATGGTATTGTAGTTGAAGCCGATGTTTGGCTCGTAGACGACGCTCTCTTTGTGCGTTATCAGAGCATTGTCTAGGCTGAATCAGAATGACCGAGGCACTTCAGGTCGGACATACTGAACACGAGCTTTCTGCCCAACGATCGTTGCAATCACTGTATATTGATCCCCTCGTTGGCCTACTAGATTACTATAATCGAAACCGTTCTAACGGATCACCACCCAGGTGCGTCGAGCATCTCTATGCGCGGCTCTTTTCGTTGATTAAATGCTCTATGAAGAGGTGTCTTTGATACCGCACAAAACCTAACACTCTTTCTATACATAGATATCAAGACAGATGGTGAAGCGTGAGTGGGGATTTCGCGAGTTATATCCTCTGTTTGACCCCCAATAAGGACATTCCCCTCCGTATTTAATGCTTTGGACCCTTTAAGATCTCGAGGATACCTTTCGACCTGGAATATCAGCATGAATATATCTGGTCCACCTATCTACCGTCCAATCACCATCATTGGAACTGGAAACACACCACTTGCATCTATCCAGAACCTTTCCGCTTCCAGGGACTTGTTTTTTGACGCTCCCTTGGGTAGCCTCTCGGAGCAGTACACGCCATCCTTGAGTCCAATTGCCAGTGGATCTTTTTCAAATTTAATCGGCGCATTCTGGTTCGCCAATAAGGGAAAATCTAGAACCAGAGACATCATAGAGGATGCGCACCAGAGAGGCTCATGACCAGGTTCTGGAATACACCTTATCTACCAACCTGGGCAAGGTAAGCTATAACTCACCCTTTATTTTCGGAGGGCTGAATTGAATGAAATGGATGATAGGAATCGGGCATGGTCTATTCTACTAGACGCCGGTACAGATTATTTGAACGTGGACGATTTGGCTTCTGCGGCTCAGTTTTGACGCCCCTCCTACGTTGCATCTATTTCTGTTGCCATCTCCTTCTTCCCTCATGGCTCCTTTACGGCTTCCCATGAACGGAGAGTGGGTTTCCTCTCTCCAGTCCAGCCTCAGTCCAGCTCGTACTTACAAATTCGAAACCATTGAGCCATTGAGGTTAGACTCCTTTTATCTTGGTCCAGTGACACAAGTCCATCATCGCTTCAAGGAACAGTCATTATCGCTCAAATCCATTCTCTTGGATATGATAAGCTTCCCAGAGAATCAATTTCACGGCAAGAAAAGAAGGAGGATATGCTTCGCGATGATAGACATGTGTTGCCCTGAGTTTGATTGGATAGCAGTACCTTTGACCCTTACTATCAGGAAGCAGATGAGTCAAAGACTGTACTCTTTTCTAGAGATAGAGATAGTAGTGAAATCTATGGGTTTCTTACTTCAATTTCATACCACTTTTTGACCCGGCCCATCGGACCGACCGATGAATGTGGGGTAAATGAGCGGGGAGGTTTTCCCCATACTACAAGGTAATGTGGGGTTCTGAGCTTCTTTATCCGTCATCACCTAACATACAACCTTTCCATTTCGCCTGATCAGAACGGAACTCTCTCACTCGATAGCATCATATGCCCTTCAGCCGAGGTCCTTTACAGCACACCGGGATGATGTATAAAGGTCCTGGGCAGACAAGGTTTCGTTTCTCGTTCCTTTCCCCGCCCACTCCATTCTTCAACCATGCCCGACACGAAACGCTCGCAAGAGATATCTTATAGTCCAACTGATGATGATAAGGAGGCGCGCTCGGTGCAGATTGTTGAGGATACCACACCTGTCTATAATGAGGGAGTGGATATCAGTGGGGTGGACGAAAAGAAACTTATGAGGAAGATTGACTTGGCTCTCATTCCTTGGTTGTCTCTTCTTTACTTGCTCTCGTTTTTGGATCGTACCAGTATCGGAAAGTGAGTCCACGCATCACGACCCGTAATCCCTCTATACAACGAACATCGACTGACTTTGCCCTCAGTGCGAAGGCAAGCGAGAAATTCTCACAGGCCTACCATTTATAACCGTACCCACGCTCGGAATTACAGCTTTACCGACTCGAAGAGGACCTCGGGTTGTCAGATAACCAATATCTCATTTCCTTGACAATATTCTTCTTCAGGTATGTATTCCCTGATGTATTACATTAGCTCAATCTCATCGTAACCCTTTCTCCAGCTATGCAATCTTTGAGGTAGGCGATTCAATACTTTCCCTCCGAACTTGACATCCATCGCCATCTACTTAGGTCCCTTCCAACGTATTTCTCAAGCGTCTTCGTCCTTCGTTATGGCTATCCGGACTGATGTTCTTTTGGGGCATTATGATGGTGAGCACTCAACATTCTCTCCTGATCACTGACATCTCAGACCTGATGTTTTGACTGCAGACGGTTCAAGGGCTAGTTCACAACTATGGCGGTCTCCTCGGTAGGTGCAATCTCTGACGGAGTCATTTTGTTGTGCTAACCTAGTTGACAGCGATGAGATGGATGTTAGGTCTGTTTGAAGCGGGGTTGTTTCCGGGAGTCAACTACTACCTATCATGGTATGTCGGTTATTCGGTTTTTGAGAGGCTTTTTGTCTGAGCGGAGTGATCACGCAGCTGGTACAAGCGGTCAGAATTCGGTATCAGAGCAGCCTTGTTTTTCTCTGCCGCAAGTGTATCCGGAGCATTCGGGGGTCTCCTTGCAGTATGTTGTACCTCCCTGGTTATTCTACCGGAGGCTTAGACTCTTCCTTCAAGGCTGCTATTGCAAAGATGGATGGCATCGGCGGGAAACCCGCATGGGCATGGATCTTGTGAGTTATCGGTGGTCTCTTGTCATAGACTTCAAGCTCATGCCATCTCTCTTTCCTAGTATACTGGAAGGGTTGGCTACTGTTATCGCTGGTCTCGCGTCTTTTTGGATCATTCAAGACTTCCCGGATACTGCTAAGTTCCTGTCAGAAGCTGAACGCACTGTCGTCGTTCGAAGACTGCAAGGAGATGACCAGTTTAGTGCAGCAGGCGAGAAACTCAAGATGAAATATATCTGGGCCAGTCTGGCAGACTGGAAGACTTGGATATCTAGTAAGCGGCATACCACTTTTCAGGAGGGCCGACATGATTGACGCTGCATGAACCAGTGATCATATATGCTGGTTGTGATATGCCTCTTTACGCCTTCTCCCTTTTCCTTCCCTCGATCATCGCACAGCTCGGTATGTAACTTTCTACAGGTATATACCAGATTTCTGATCTTGGCTTGTAGGATACTCTGCAACGCCAGCCAATCTACTCACCGTTCCTGTATACGCGTTCGCTTGTATTATCACCTGTCTTGTAGGTTTCTTTGCCGATCGTTATAAGCACAGGGGGTACTTCAACCTGTGAGTCTTCTCAAGGCTCCTCTTCTTGCTTAGCTGATGTCTCAATTCTCACGCGCCTTATAGTGTTTTCTTATCTCTGGGTACGCCTTCTCCAATGTGCCTCCGGATGTGTATATTTAAGGATTCTCCTCAGGTGCCGCTGGATATATAATCCTAATCTCATCTAAGAATGCAGCATTGTCCTATTTTGCAGTTTATTTGGCTACCTGGTAACTACCTCTAAATTGCCTAATTTACCTTCATATCTAACACTCACAATAGTGGAATCTACCCCGTTATTCGTACGTGTGTTTGCCGTGACTAACTGACGGTGCACAACAGCTTACCCTTTACGATCTTTCCAGCGAATACTATGTAAGGTCTTTGACACTCACTTTTAAAACCCTTTACTGACCTGAATACAATAGAGCTTGGGTGTCAAACAATGTTGAAGGCTCTTACAAGAGAAGTGTGTCGATTGCAATGACTATCAGCTTGTAAGCACGGCTCGTTGTCTGTCATGGCGGATAGTCTGACCTCATATTTCGGCAGCGGCAACATCAACGGGGCTGTTAGTTCGAACGTGGTGGGTATCGTCTCACTTTGGATAACAATGGAATCCTTGACCTATTCCCTGTTTTAGTATCGTGCCAAAGACAGGCCTTGGTATACCCTTGGGCACGGTAAGTTCTGAATGCACGCTTCTGACGGCGGACCTGATATCCGTTCCTTCTAGGACTGGTCCTCATGTACATCGTCCTTGGGATCACGTTCTCCTTCATCTATCGCTACCTCTTGAATAGAGAAAACCAAATAAGGGAGCGAGGGGAGCGTGATGAGATTATTGAGGATTCTGGATCCAGTACAGGCTTTGAGAAGAATGGCAGATTCAAAACTGTGGCAGACGCTAAGAGGGAGAAGGGTGATTCTTGGAGTGGGTATCGGTACACTCTTTAAGCCTATTCACTATCTACGAAAATTATAAAATGTAAGTGAACTGTATTACCATGGACGAACCCAGAGGCTTCCTCTTATTTTAAGATTCCGAAACCCACATAAAAATTGTGTGCCGGGAATACAAATCGCGTGGAATCCTGTACAGTGTAATGTCGAACGTCGAAGGGGATGGTCCTTGACTCCTTGGTTATCCTTAGTGTTATTAAGTAGTATCCTTTTGGATTCTTCTCAGATTACTAGAGACCTGGGTAATGGGTTTCTCTTGTTTGGTATTGACCACGATCATCATCCTTGGCTCAACGCGTCTGTTCTACTAGNCCTTGTCAAAATCTTGGATAGTTATATGAAGTCTGAATAATTCGCAATTTGTTGACTATGGGTATCGTACACTGCGAAATGAGCTCTTTATTTCCTTTGTTAAACCAATCTCCCCAGAACGAAAGTTTGTTCAAAAGAGACGGACAGAGAATTTCAATGACTGGCCATTCTGTGTTCCCCGCGAGATTATGGATTTAATTCTTTCCGATCCCTTACTAGGCGTTCGAGAGCACTTGCTCCTCGCTTGTGAGTTCCTCGACATCTATGTGCAGAAACTTTTGTTCATTGGATTGTAGCCACCCATCCCGCGTTCCGTCGTCTGTATCATAATAGAGAGATATTTGACGCGATATTGAGATGCAGAACATCTCCATTCCGAGGTACCCCTGCAGTTCTGGCCCCTCAAGGACGACGTTCAAATAATTTCTTCCAAAATGCTGAGATGGCAGAACGGCGACTTGGTGTCATAGCTACTGGTGCTCGAAAAGCGAAAGGCGCATTCTTCATTCCTCTATCTTCCCAATATCCGGTCCATGCAGCTGCATTGGAACTGTCTACAACACATGTAAGATCATCGTCTTCGGAAGCTAGTGAAGACATCGGTGATCTTGTCTCGATAGCGCGTGTCTGCTATTACAGCGAAAAGTCTTTATCCCAACATAAATGATCAGCATCTATCCTACCTCCCCTACCAGTCATCCAAACAAATTGCAACTCGTCATGGAATTGAATACGTTCAAGGAGGGTACCCTGAGATTGCCGTCGAATGGGTGTCGATTCGTCTTATTCAAGGACTCCCGTTTCCCCCATTATTACAACGATAGAATCCTCTTATATGATTATCAGTATATCAGTACACACATCTCTAAAACATTAAATGGTATGGTCTATCTAAGGACCGCACCCCGTACATCCAGGTCCGATAAAATGTATGTGGCCGCAACTTATGCAATGGGTGCACGGACATACTTGCGGCGGTATTTTCCATCAACACTGTCGAGGTAGAAAGCGCCTGGCCAGATGTTGTCTATTGAGCCCTCTGGCGTGTAGTTAACAGCATTGTGGTTCTTCTCGCGCAACTGTAGGAGGATAACAAACATCAGAAATCGTCATCTAACGTGAAACGAAGAAAACGCACAGCGAGAGCGTCGATGAACTCCTGGCAGGGAACGACCTTCATGGCCTGCAGCCTGGCGAGGAGGTCCATCTTTTGCCGGATCTCAGTGGTGTCGCCCTTGACCCGGAGAGTGAAGACACTGGCAGCGCATCCACTACCGAAAGCGAATAAGCTAACCCGCTTGTCTTTCAACTGTGCAGGCTCAACGGTAGAGAGAAGGGAAGCCAGGCATCCGTAGAGGGATCCAGTGTACGTGTTGCCCAAACGCTTCGAGCAAGCCATACCAGGGTCAACCTTGTCTTTGAAGGATTTCTTGCCAGCAGCGATAAAGGTCTTTTCCACGCTCTTGTCCGAGAGAGATGCTTTCTGGGAGAGTGCGAGGAAGGTTTCTTGGGTAGGGATATCCGCAAAGATTGAGGATTTAGGAGAGGCAAGGAAGTCATTGAAAAGCATGCGGGCATGACCCTTGACGGCTTGTTTGCCGTAAGGGCTGTGGAACAGTGCGTAGTCAACATCTTCAAGGGAGAATTGGGATGATGTTCCAGTAGTGAGCTTCGTTACTCTGGCGAGCTTATTCCGGAACGCGGTGTAGGCCTTGTCAAGGGCATCGATGTAGGTGACAACAGAGACTGGGCCATCGACTTCGGGGTATTCCGATGATAGATTTGGCTTGTAAAAGTCGTAAGTGTTCGACATGTAGCTTCCATGTACAGCTATTAGATGGGAGAAGCGTACTCAGTTATCTTGCCTCGATATTCGGTGATAACGGGGAATAACTTACGTTCAAATACGACAGGAGCGTCAGGTCCGATGAGAAGAGCAACGGCACCAGCACCACCAGCTGGTCTGGCAGCACCCTCAGCATAAACTGCGATGTCTCCAGCAACGACAATCGCGTTCCTGCCGTCCCAGGACGAAGATTCAATCCAGTTGATGGCGTTGAAGAGTGCTGCAGTGGAACCATAGCATGCGTTCTTTGAGTCGATACCCTCAATGTCAAAGTTGCCAGAGTCAGCGAAAAGATCCATCAGAGTGGTCTTCACGGACTTCGACTTGTCGATAATAGTCTCGGTACCAACATCAATGCGGCCGATAGACTTGGGGTCAATCTGGTACTTTTCTAGGAGACCAGCGACAGCTAACCAAAAACATTGAACATTACATCTCGGATCCATAAGAGTACACGTACCGTTCAATGCGAATGAGTTAATATCCTCTCTATCATCTGGCCATGCCATGTACTCCTGGCCTAAACCAATAGTGTACTTTCCCTTGGAGACACCGTCGAATTCTTCAAGGTCGGCCTCGGAGATGCACTGTAGGAATCAGTCAAAGTGTGAGTTATGATGCCGGGGAAAACAGGAAACGTTGTAGGCATACACGACGAGGGAAGTAAGTCTCTATAGCCAAGACACCAACATCCTTGGGACGGGGAATATCTGTAGCAGCGGGGATGATGGGAATGGTCATGGCTGGGATAGGCGGTGGTGGATAGGACGAAAGGGGGATGGGGAGTTATGAATCTTAAAGCAGCCGGGATTGTGGGCAGTTATAAGGCAAGCCAGAAAAATTAAAATGGGTCACAAGTAGAAAAAATCGATATGGTACGATCGTGATCTGGACTTTTCACCCGATTCTCCTTCCTTTAATACTTCTTTAGGCCGTCTGATAGGGTCCTTTGCCCATGCTTGCTTCATTTCCATTGCTTCTTTGAGCCTACGGGATGTTGGGTTTTCTGCTTCTTGTCCTCACGAGTAAGAAATCAAGAGAGTTTAACCCACGTGGGAGTCATGTCTAATGTTTTTTCTTGTCTTCTAAACTCCCAAAATAAAGCCTGAGACTTGCTTTACTCGGCCTTTTGTTCACTGCGAAGGGCAATCGTTATCTATAGATTAGATTAACAGGATCTGCCTAACAAGGATCACTATTTGTCCATCCCCGCCTGCTGGCAATGGTCAGTTCGCATTCCATGGACCTTTTCTACGTTGATTTAAGCGATCCTCATGCTGCAATCGATCAAGCATGCCACAATTCCACCTTGTATCCTCACGATTTCTTACCTCTCCGGAGCCCAGAAGGTATCAAGCGCCAGGCTCAGCCTCATTTCCGTCTGGAGTAGCAACAAGAGCTGGTTTCATCTATCCTTTTGTCCCAATCTCACTCTGATTCTGGCACTCCGGGCGTGTCAAAACGGAGGAATTGCACGGCCGTTCGCGCTCCTACAAAACTTGCGTCCAGTTGTGAAAGCAGTAAGCATGGAGACACCTCTGTCATGCGGCCGTTTCAACTCTGGAATCTATAATCACAACAGAAAGTTGAAGTTGATGCCAATATGACGGCGGGGTCGGTATCATATTTTACTAGTTAGTAGTTACATTCCCTCGATTGCGGTTGGTTCAAATTGACTTTTTTCGTCCATCGTGCCACCGTTCCTATCAACTCGATGCTACCCATGCATCTTCCATATTCGCGGGGGCCCGCGGATACTCTTGGAAACATTCCGAAATTTTGACTTTATACCAGTGATTGAAATGCATGATTAGCTTTCGTTTCATTCTTGTGGCTTTGAATGCGTATTTGTTAGCGGTGTCTGAGTCTTAGAGTATCAAGCAGAGCTTCTCGGGAGCTGTAGATTAAACCTGTTTGATAGACCAAGAGATGGTTCCGAGTCCATCTCCAACGTCTATTGATGTGGCACTGTGCTTGAGGCGCCGCCAATGGGTGTGTTTCGGCACTTGTTGCCGAACTCCTAGACTCTTCTCCTCTAAACTCTCATCCATACTCGTTCTTTTTACAGAGACCCGCCGACCGTTCAAATCATATCTCACTGGCAGGCTTGATGTAATGAAATTCTCTGTAGTATAAGCTGCCTGCCTCGGGGCCAGCGGCTGACCATTCACTGCGAGTTAAGGCCGCTACTCTTGGACGTCGTCGACTCCTCCCGTTGTATTTTATAGGTTTTAAAACTTATAACCCAACCGGAGTCGGTGTTTAATATACCACTGAAATGCATCAGAGCGCTGATGGAACAGCCTTGAGACCTCTAGCCCCCAAGCTGCATCACTGCAGAGATCTGAGTCGGAGGCTTCGAATCTGCCAGTTTTCATGTACGCCCAATTAGCAAGAGATCCGGAGGAACTGATTTACGCGGTTGTTGCTGATCCCCGGGATATGCGGTGGTGCTCACGGTCACTAACAAGAATGAATACATTATTACTGATCTTCTTTCCTTGTGCTTGTATAAGAGCTGCGATAATATGACCAGGTAAAGGTTTGGCCTTTCTTCTTACCTTCATGCGCAGGTCGCGGCTCTGTTCGAGACGCGCGAATATCCTTTCTCTTTCTATGACAGCCGTAAACCCTTGATTCTCACATCAAAGGGAAAGAGATCTTCCACTGTCCACGGTGCATAAAGTCCGACCCAGGCATACATCATAACCCTTTGCCTCTCCATTCCTCTGCTTCAAATCGACGGGTCCCAGATGAATGCCCTTTGCATTGGCCTGTTGTTGCTTGTCTTTGCGAACCCAGTTTTCTGCTTCATACAACCGGTGACCATTGACGATGAGACGGGGGACCCTAGGACAGGGAAGCTCCCAATTTATGTTCCTCACAATGGGTGGGCTCTCGGCTCTCAATGCGATGGATGTGCATTTCACATACCAGACATAGACCCTGCACAGACCTATAAGGGTACCTGGCATGATACGACTCATCACACCGACGATAACGCGAAAGAGGTCATTTTTGCATTTTATGGTGAATATAATTTACTTCCGATATTTTCGATTTAATATGCTGAAGCTCTGTCTAAAGGTGCTTCTCTTCAGGTTTTCTGTATTCTGCCCAACCCATCTGATTCTGGAATTACCTCCCAGTATGACCTACTATTCTTCGTAGATGAGGAACAAGTTGGCTCTACCTTCTCTCATATCAGTGATGGAAGCAACAAATTCCACTACAATATGTCTGTTTTCAATGAGAACTCCTTCAGTTATCTCAATCACACCTTCAGAATGACCGCGTCGTCTACGACTGTGAATTCAACGATCTTGTTCGATTATGCGGTTTATAGGTAAGCCTCAAATTATCAGATGGTCCCCTCACCGCTGAAGACAGTATGTTCATGTAGTTTCGATGAAGTGGAGACCTCGTCGACGGTATTCTCGACACCGCTGGTATCTGCACCTTCATCATCCACGGCAACAAAATCAGCATTATCAACAGCACCGCAGTCGTCTCCGTTGCAGATGGCTGAGCCTCAGTCGAACCCTCCTAAACTAGGAGCGATTATCGGAGGCGTCTTTGGAGGAGTTACGGTCATCCTCCTTATCCTGATCGTCTTTCTCTGGAGAAAAGGAAAACAGCCACAACCAGAGCCAGTCCAACCATATACAATTGGACTCAGAGTGCATCCTGCGGCTCCTCCTTCTAACAGAAGAGATACCGAAGCCTTAAATCCTCCTCCATCCCGTTCTCTGATCGCATGGCTGGGTCCTCGCCGGACCCAAAAAGACCGGGTTCAACCTTACACTTTAGGCATCGGTCCACCCACTTGTTCCTCTCATTCTCAGACGAGAACTGGAGCGTCAGTACCCCTCTCGAGTCGTCGCTTGTTTTGCGTGGGAGATCCAGACGTAGACCACGTCCATCCATTTCCTGTAGGCGCGGTATCAACTGCTTCCTTAGTCCCAGCTAGCGCTATCACGCCGCCGGGGTTGTCAACGAAGTTACCGAAAACGCCACAGCAGCCCGATTCTAGTGGAAATCCATCTCATGAGAGGCCTCAAGCCTCTCGAAGTAAATCGAGTTTGCGAACTCTGAGATCAGAAGTGACAGCGATGCGAGCTGAGTTAGCTGGAGCACCCCCGGTATATAGACGGAAGTCCTGAAGCGCTGTCGTACATTTTTTCTCTCCTTGGGTTTAAGCATTTTGTAAAATATTCATTCATATACATACGGTTAAATAATAGTACATTTGTAACTCGAATAAAAGCCACATTAGTAGAAAAGCACCTAAGAACGTTTCTAACACCTATCTAGCTTTCGTCTAGTACAGATATTCCATTGACTCGCAGATTTCCCTTGGTCCAGTGCTCATTTCCCGAAATGAAGTCTCCTCGTACCACTTTGCCTCTTGTTACAACTCTCCCGTTTCTCTCGACTTTTGCATAGATACCCTCGACACGCCCATCCCAGAACATGGATTGTTGTTGTACCAATCGTACTAATTCAGCATCCGGAGGCATCGTCTCACCTTCGTATAGGACGGGAACGAGACATATTGATGTTGATGCTAGCAGCGCAACCAATGTCCTTCTATCGACAAAGGATGCCGTTGTCCGATCATATAAATCGAAGGCTATGAATCGATCAGGGAGACGGCTGTAAGGAATGGAATGTGTTGCATAGAGCCACTCTCCGAATAGGATGTAACGCTCGGCGAAAACTGGGTCTCTGTCCAATATATGAAACAAGTCATCACGGTGCGTGTCTACCCAGACACCAAGTTTTTTGAACTGTTCATGGGTGGAAGGGTTGACGTAGTGCGAACGGTTTTGAACCAAAATCTTGGTGCGATCGGAGGACAAGGAGAAACCCATATTAGCACCATCTACTTTCTCCGTGATAACAACACAACTTGTTGCAGGCCCGAGGGAAGCAGGTAGGACAGTGGTTGTGGGACGATTGCTTAGAACGATATCATCAGATGTCGCTGCCCCAAGGTCCAACAGATGTGGTGTTCGAGGGAATTTGTAGATATGGACAGGTGCGAGTCGGTCTACAAGTTCTCGAGCTGCCTCGAAAGATTTGATCCTGATGATGGCGTTGAAGCCCTCCTTTAGAGTCGGAGGAATGAACAGTTTTTCCATCTGTATGACCGCATTTCGTACACGACTGCCGGGTGGGAGGGTAGGATGATTCGGTCTCATCTGAGCTCTCGATGTGCAAAGTTCAGAAGCGTAATCAAACCAGACGCAGACCGCCTGCGTGGCCCAATTAGATGCCAAGGAAAGCCACAGATGCCGGTCATTAGAAGAAGTGTTGCAGCGGTCAAGGAGCAGGCGGCCCTTTGGAGCGTGTCCGATTGCTGTTACGCACGACGCACGGCTTCCAGACTTTTTCTAAGAATTAGATACGATCTAAGCAGGGAATGATAAAAGGCTTGCCTCGTCTTGAGAAACTCGAGTCCATTTGGAAGATTCTCTAGCCAATAATGCGCTTGAAAACCATGACTTCCCGCTGCCCGGAAGTCCGCAAAGAATGAAAAGACGAGCTTCCGGAGCTAGTTCACCCTCAATTTCGAGAGGACACGGAGGGGGTTCGCATGGAATGTCAGGATATATCGATTGGCGCTTCCATATCGTGCTGCACCAGCGTTGCACAAATTCCTCTTGCTGTAAAGTTTCAAGACTACCAGGCCTGATCCTTCGAAGGGAGTCTATAGCATCGCGGGCGGTCATTTCAGGGTGTTTTTGATCCGGGTTTGGGAGTCGAAAACCATAGGCCGCGAGATAGCATGCTGCCACTGTTCCTGCACGTCCTTTCCCTCCACCACAGTGAATGAGAAGGGGAAGCTTATCAGAATCATCAATGAGCTTCATGACAATATCCATCTGCTCAATAGAGGGAGGATGATAATTTGGTATGGGAAGGAATGTATTCGTGACGGATTTCTGCATGAACCAGGATTCAGGGAGAGGAGATTCTTCTGTGAGCGTTAGGACATGTCGAATGCCCAACATTGGCGACTCTAGGACTCGAATGTCATCCTCGTTTCGTGGAGTGGACATAACTGCTATGTGGAATGGGACGAGCCACCTGAAGAAACGCGGGAGTTTGAAAAAGCGAGAGGGATTAGATGGAATGTCAACTGCCAGGGCGTGTCTTGTCTCTAAACAGAGGGTAGGAGTCAGAGACATTCCACTGATTGCCCAGCGGAGATCTAAAGACCATGGTTGCAGCAGATGTTCCCGTACTTCGTAGGGAAGCTGTGTAAGCTCAGATTCACCGAAGAGAGCCCCCCATTCTGAGTGGTTCGAACATTCTGCAAGTTTCTTCAGACAGTATTGCCGGATGTTATCTTCTTCAGATCTCTGAAACGCGCACGCGTAAGACAACATGGCAGTTTTGTGCAGCTCTGTCTTCAGAGCAGCATCCCCAAGACGTAGAAAGCCACGATGAGACTCGGGAAAGGCAGAAACGAGCTGTGTAGATCGCATCTGCGCGGCAAAAAAGTCGTTGTGGATATAAAGAGTAAACGCCAGATGATCTAGCAGGTCAATTGTAGGGGTAGAAGGGAACTGGCCGGGGAACAAAGATCCTACACCTTTGTCCATACCATGATCATCATGAGAGGACAATGTGACATGAAAGTGTTTCGGCGGTAACCCAAGAGTCTTTCGAATAACTTGTCCAGCAGCCCAAATTATGACCACAAAACAGACACCCTTCCCAGTGTTACCCCCGATTCCACACGAGTGTATTCGGCTTGTATCGACATTCGTGATACGAGAAAGTTGTTCTGCAGAGAGGGCTTGTGTTTCTGACTTTGTGGCGAATGTTATGTGATATTGCTGCTGGGGGTTTATGTGTTCAGAAAGATGTGAGGAGGGCGATGCACTAAGAGCGCTTGCGACTAAAGCATCTACGTCTGTTCCGGCCAAGCCAAGGAAGCCACGGATTTTCTGTATCTTGAGCGGCATTCTGCAAATGAAGCAGAAGGGTTTGAAAACTCTCTGATGTCAATGGGTGTTCCATACTTATGCACACAGGGCTGATGGGTGATGACTGCAAAGCGGAAGCAAACTGACTCACCGTGACCCATAATTACTGTTTGCCCAATTCGGGAATACTACAGCCCAAATACAGCCTTCGTATTACTACGACAGCTTTTCTCGTCAATCCAACCATCATCCCTCCAATAAACGCCTCCAAGCGCTTTCCTAGAGAAGACTTTAAAGATGGTATGAGTCCACAGGCTTCTTCTGATGACCCGCGACACCATTTTGCAAACCTCCGATAGGGTAGCTTTGCATTGGCTTGCCGCTCTACCCAGTCTTCGAAGACATGTTTGCTCCCTCAGCTTTGTATCACATAAATTAGGACTAGTCAATCCACGCAAATTACAAGTTTACTATTTACAGATACATGTCTTCAAAGCCATCTTCACCTCTTTAAATGTTGTTTACTCGCCCTTCCATCCACTAAGCGGAATACAGTCTGTACCATACATGTACTGTTCTGGGCACCGGCCTCCAACAACGACAGCCGCGTCAACAGATTCCTGCAGAAATTTGATGTCTTCGGGTTGGATGACGAGCTCAGCTGCTTTAGCATTCTCCTCAAGCCTTTGGAGGCCCCTACTCCCAGGAATGGGGATGTCTGACAAGGAGTCCAAGTTAGCCGATAGTCTATCACCAAGGGTTCAAAGTCAACACGAACAGTCAGGCTGCGTAGCAAGGATCCACACAAGTGCTACCTGCGCGGGGGTAGCACCGTACTCGGAGGCAACTTTGCTGAACACATCGACTAGCGCCAGGNTTTTGGGGAAATTCTCAGCAGAGAACCGAGGGAAGAATTTACGAGCATCATCAGCTGGGAAATCTTCGGGACTTTTGTACCTGTGAATAATTTCTCAGCATCTCGAAGTGTTCTCGGTGATTTATTGTTTACCTTCCTGTGATCATGCCACGACCCAAAGGAGAGTATGCAACGATGGCAACACCAAGCTCCCTAGCAACCTTGGAGAAACCAGATGTGACAATTTCGGTCTCGAATGGGCTGTACTCCATCTGAACTGCAATCAGCTTCTCTCCAACACCTGTAACGGCTTTGGCGCGACGAAGTACATCGGTCGAAGCCTCACTCAACCCAATGTATTTGATTTTCCCGCTTTCAAGATAAGGACGAAAAGTTTCCATGACCACTTCAATCGGCACATTGGGGTCGACACGGTGTTGATAAAACAAGTCGATATAGTCGGTTTGGAGTGTCTTGAAAGCGGTGTCGATGCGCCACTTCATGTAGGATGGCTTGCTGTTGGGCGTGAATGACCCATCGGCGTCGGGACTGAAGTCGCGGGCACCAAACTTAGTCGCCAGGAAGATATCTGAACGACGGCCGGTGTTGGCGAACCATTTGCCAATTGTGGCTTCACCTATAGACGGAAACTCAATAGCAGGAAAAGTCATGCGTAGACACACGACTTACTAGTGCCGTAGAGATCAGAGGTATCCTGAAGAATTTAATAGTTCAAAATCAAAACAGAGTAAAAACGAGGGAGTCTCACCCAAAATGTTACACCACGATCAGCAGCAGCAGTCAACGTCTGCTGGGCCTCATCCTCCTTGGTCGAACCATAGGAGAGCCCAAACCCTATGCAGAATGCTCAGTGAGCCATCTCAGTGGCGACAAGCAGCAAGAAACTTACCCATCGCGCCGAAGCCAATGGCAGAGACTGTGGGACCATTGCGGCCAAGTTGGCGGGTAGGATAAGGCGGAGGAGACATTCTAAGACCGTTAGTATCTGAGAAGGTCAATTCAGTGTAAAGTGCCTGATAAGTGTCTTTTCGAGTATATCCACTTTTGAATTTATAGGGAGGGGAGATGAAGGCTTGCGTATACCTCCACAGGCTTGCGTACACCTCCGAGGCTGCTTACTGAGCAAAAATTGGTCCTGAGACCTACCTTGTTCAAGTCGTTCACCCGTTTAAGTATCAGTAAGTCTCGCTCGTCATCATTGTCTTGGTCAGATTCCCACTTCTATTTTTGAATATCGCCAGGCAAATTGAAAGTTGCACAAAGGACGATGATACAGAACACTATTCCAGTCGTAGAATGCACAGGTAACACTCGAAGCATTGCTTACATTGAAGACAAAGTCACGGTATGGGTATACAACATGGTCCGCTGAAGGGGCTAGTACTCGCCTGGGAACCTGCTTGATGATGCCTAGTCGCCCAAGGAAGCTGCATAATTTCTGAGTATTGAGTGAGACTTAGCTATGCTAGGAAAGACTTTGGAAAATCCAGCGCCTGCTCAACGCCAACCTGAGGTTGTAAGTACTGGTAGTGCACTGTAGTACAACGTTGGGGGCGATGATGGCGGCAACTGAGTTGACTCACTGTGACACATATGATTATTGATATGTTCTGCCCTGTTAGCGCCATTACGTCCACGGCCAGCGCATGTGTAGACATTAATTGCAACTGACTTGGAGAGACGACCCCTCAAAGTAGCTGAGGCTCTTTCCAGCAATCCTGATTCCTGATACTATCTTACAAACATTTGACAGAGTTCAATTTCTTGCCATTGTTATTGCCGGTCTTCAAAGACATGTTCTCCCTTTCTCAGAACCTCCATTCCACAAGTACAGTGCCTATTAACGGCGAAGATCTTTTCGTTTCATTTCACCTTCAACTCAGAAAAGAGGATAGACCCCCCCTCCCCCACGAACTTCAACCGTCAATGGTCCAATATCCTGTTTGATATCGACCACCTACCATTTGTTTATTGGACTCGACATATTTTCCGATAATCTTATTGAAGCACCCTTCCTTTTTGCATCTTGTATCTCCTTGTGATAGGCTTTAATTCCGTGCAACAGCTGACTCTCATTTAGCGTGTCCATCACACTGACAGCCGTGGTGATGTTCCCGTAATCCCTTTCCTCTTCTTGATTTTCTCTTAGAATAGATCGGCCGACCGACCATCGCAGATTCAAAGTCCAGTTCTTAATTCTTCATGTGCTTTGTTTCGCGATGCTCAGCTACCATGTTCACATCGCGCCAACTCTGTCCATGAGTGCAAAACGGTCAAACATGCCCGTCGTGCTTCCTCTTCTTACCATGTGTAACCTGCCTCGATACTTCTTACGAAGTACTGAATAAACTCAACAACCTGCCCGTTCTGGGATCTCACCATGTTTGCTCTCATCGTCACCTCTTTTCTCTGCGTGTCTAGCGTGTTTGCTAGTACACCTTCCACGAATATAACCACTCCCAATCTTCGTTCATGTGGGACCCTGTTGAGTGATACAGATATCACCACCGCTGAGTCCCACTTTGCCCACAACAGGGTGTCCTTGACATCTCTCACCGGAGCTGTGAGCGTTACTTTACCAGTTCACTTTCACGTTATCAGCGAGAATAACACCGAAGCTGGGGGAAATGTCCCGTAAGTTTTTAAGTGACTTCGGACGGCTACCATACTTCTCACTGACAAGCAGGGATTCCCAAATTGTGGAGCAAATTGCTGTCATAAATGCTGCGTATGCCAGCACTGGCTTGTCCTGGTCACTTGAAAGCACAGACAGAACGGTCAATGCAACTTGGTACGAAGCCAAGCCAGGTCAAAGACTGACAGATCATACTGGTTCTGATACTTTTGCCAGGTTCAGTTATATGGAACAAGGAACGATCTATGAGACCGAGATGAAGCGAGCCCTCCGCAAAGGTGGCGCGGACGCCATGAACATCTACACAGTGAATTTCACCACCAGTGGCATCTTAGGATTCGCTACGTTCCCGTTCAATTATACTTCTAATCCCCAGAACGATGGTGTGGCCATTCTGTGGACATCCCTCCCAGGTGGGAGCGAGGAAATTTACAACTTGGGCCATAGCCTGACCCACGAAGCTGGACATTGGGTCGGGTTATATCACACTGTAGGCGTCGATTTTATATGTTTTTATGCGGAAGCTGAATTCAGCATCCCAGTTCCAGGGTGGGTGTGAGGGTGTTGGCGATGAAGTGGACGACACTCCTCCAGAGTGGTTCCCTGCGTTTGGATGTCAAATTGGCCGGGATACCTGTGAAGGCGGAGGTCCTGATCCTATCCGTATGTTTATTTTCTCAAATGCGTGTGCACTTTCTTTTTTGACAATATACCTTGATAGACAATTTTATGGACTACTCTAATGATGCCTGTATGGATAACTTTACCCCTGGTCAGGGTGTCCGTTTGATGGATCAAATTGCCACCTACCGTTTGGTCAATCTATGAGACACGCTTGCAAAATACCCCAATATTTTTACCGTGATGACCGGGAGGTTGCTGTCTTATCTCATCGGGTACAGGTTGGATCATGGTAGGATACGTAGAACTTGTACAGCAGCTACCCTTCAATAACTTGAAGGGGTGCTCAATTCTAAGCAGGGCACGAGAGGAGCAGGGCAACTCGATTTGGAAAGGGTTCGGCAAGGGCGAAGCAGTTTGACTAATTCTGAAGATCTTTAGTGTTCTGGACTTTGACATGGTCTGAAGCCCTTCC
>LBLO01000334.1:0-30438 GCA_004354395.1 Chondrostereum purpureum | reverse complement strand
TGACGTGACCTATGGCTGAATTCTCTACACGAAGTGCACCAGACGTTCTGGGAGTGTTTTCGTTTGGGTTTTTGTGGGTTGCTCGCGTGGTCCGGCCCGATCACTCCCGGAACGGATGGGTACGAGACTAGCCTGTGGTCTGCATGAATGACATTGTTTAATTTTTGAAAAACTGCCTTGGAATGCTACAAGCTATACACGAAGGCTAAGTAGAGGAAGGACACAAGGATGCCGGTCATCAAGGAGTCGTAATAAATGAGTGGACACTGGGGATACAATAGTACAAAATAAATCTAGAATGTTGAACTTCCTCTATGTGATAACCTGAGCAACATGAACACCATCAACACTCTCTCCTGCTACTCCAGCTCCTCTGGACATCTCACGCAGCATCCCCCATTTTACCCACCAATTATCCGCCTCGTCCTCTGCCTCGTAACCAAATATCTCTTTGATTTCCGTCCAYTCAGGTGTCTCCTCTAAATCGTCCATCGACTCAAGCACATTGACGCCTGCATCGCGTTTTTCTCGGTAGGAAGAATCTCGCTCCTCTTGAGCTTCCCCAGGAGGCATACACATATACTGTATGGTGCCGAATTCTTTGTGATGTACGGCAGAGCATCGTTCCTCGCGGACGTCTTGGAATGCATCCAAGAGACTAGGAATTTGATCTTCTTCTTTCAAATGTGATAGCAGCTTAGCAAAAACTGCTCCAGACTCTGTAGACATGGCAAGATCTTGCACTGCTCCTGCCTGTGTAAACACGGAACTCAGTCAAAATATCATGGATGAAGGGGTTATGCTCACAGTGATAGGGTGCGCCGATTGGCCTACTAAGACCAGCCGATGTGAGACCCACTCCTGCAGTGGTACCTTACTGTTGACAGGGAGGCACACACACTCCGTTACCAGTTTCCCCAATTTCTGCAGTCTGCGGGAAAGAGAATTTAGATGAATGCCCCATGATACTATAAACCGGCTTGTACTCACCTTGGCTCCCCAGTTGCGAATATATTCTGAATGCCTTCCGGAGAAGCCGCATCCCCCNATGTTTTGCTTTTTCCGTCGTTCGGTCCGTAAACATACATAACGAAGTCAGGGCTACCACCCTAGAGCGTGAATGGGTCATGAAGCAAGGAATGGGTAGAAAGACGTCATACTTACCGCCATGAAGGCCAATGTGGCACGACCATTGCCGAACCAACAGTGGAGACAAGTCTTTCAGACGACATAGTTGAGGCAATGATAAACATACACAACACACGAGCTCGGATTTACTTACATGTTCATCCACTATGAGTGGCCTCAACTCAGGATCGTCAAGAAGCGCTTGTTGCGGTACCAAACAACTGAAAATGTGTGAGCTTCGGGACACAACGAGATTGTGGCGATAAACATACCTGTAGATATTGAAGGTCTCGTCCCTAGGGGTTTCCTCCCGCCCAATAATTTTAAGCATCATTGCGCGCGTCAGTCCGTCTTCCCCGTCGGCGCCAACAATAATATGAGAATTCAGAATTTCTCCTGATTCGAGAACGACATCGCCTTTCACAGGATCGACAGAAGTGACATGGGCGCCGAAGCGGACGTCAGCTCCCAAAGCAAGTGCAGCTTGATAAAGCATATCGCGGAGGTCACTCAACTATCATGATGGTCTTGAGAAAACGCGATAGGAGACTTCAAGGGGGGAAACTCACATGACAGAACGAGAAGTCTCCCCTTGTCTCCCGTAACACTTCTTCGGACCAGATATGTTTCCCTATCAACTCTCCTGTCTCCTCTTTGCGAAGACAATAACACATGAGCAGCGTGAACAGAAGCAAAAATCGAACCTACATACGGATTCGTAACTTGACAGCCTCAGACTTCAAAGCGATGGCGCGAACCTCGGCC
The DNA here is from genome assembly GCA_004354395.1 of Chondrostereum purpureum. Lineage (NCBI taxonomy): Eukaryota > Fungi > Basidiomycota > Agaricomycetes > Agaricales > Cyphellaceae > Chondrostereum > Chondrostereum purpureum. The sequence continues at coordinate 28,545 of LBLO01000334.1, read as the reverse complement.
TCAAGACCCCAATGGAAGAAAATTTTCGACATATTGGGTGGCATTCTAGCACCTATAGCTGGCTGGGTTCATAGTCATTTAATCCGTAACAACCAGGAATGTAGATAGTACTCACAGATTTTAACTCACTATCTCGTTCTAACAGAATAACCTCGTGTCCTACTCTCCGTAATGCGACAGCGCAGGACAGCCCGGCGACTCCAGCACCTATGATGACAATCTTTGCCGTAAAAAGTGCTTTCCTACTAGCTTCATTGACCATTGAGAGTGTTGCGAACGGGTACTTGGAAGAAAATGGATGGAGGGGATAGAGGGGGTAGTTACACGTGCTAAAGAATGTGGAAGAGGAATGCAAGGGAGTGTTTTGAAATAGCTTGGGCTACCAGCCATGGTATACCGGAATCCCCGCCATCCCTGACGTCGATGTCCATTTGGGCTTAATTTGTCGATCGTTCCAACTATAATTTCAGAGGAAGTTCCGGGAAATGAATGACTCCGGGCCCCTATGAACAGTACTTAATATGATTACATGGCTGAGTAGGAGAAAGAAATTATAGCACAGGTCTTTCGAAACCATGAATTCCGACATACGTAGGTGAGACAACTTTTCAATGCCCTCCCAAACTGCGGTTATATGACTAGTGTCGGTCGTCCGATCGACAGGACAGAGCACAAGGTTAAGCATCCAGGCGATGATCATGAACACCCAACGGAGATAATTGTTTAACCATCAATCAGCACCCCTTTCACTTTTACTTACAGGAGTCTAGTCCACCTCCACCCTTGATTCATGCACCCTGCCACGTACTAAAATTCGGATGTGCTATGGGTAACAGAATTCTGAAGTACAAGAACAAGTATTTTTTACATTCAATATTACAAGCTAAGGACAAGGACTTATAACTGGGTCGCATTGTAAGGTGGAAGATAGTCCCAGACATAACAATTACAGCTGGAGAGAAGGCGTGAATGGATTCCAGATATGGGATAATCACTTCTCGGACTCAACAGCAGAACGTATAAGTTGTTCTGCATATTGCGAACGTGGTTTAATCGTGCATTTGAAAGGATCGGGCATCCTGAAAGAGACAGAAAAGTCAACACAAGAAAGGCAAAAGCTAAGAAATGTTACCCACGAAACTAGACCAGAGCAATATTTGTAGGTAGGTTCAATCACTTGGCCATCCTCGTCTACAGCCTTTTCTATGTCAAAGACAGCGAGAAGTGATGCGGCAACAATCCAAACAGACGACCACGCCATGTGTTGCCCAGGACAAGCCCTATAGCTCGATGTGTCACCACTTTGTCAAGAGCGAATGTTGTAGCTGCCCTCACCTCCTTCCAAAACCAAAGCAAATTTCGAGAGGATCTCGCCTTTCGGGGTTATATTCGATGACACCTAGATATCTTTCTGGTTTGAATAGATGAGGCTCAGGAAATATTTTCTGGAGTCAGAGGGATGAGTCTGAGCGCATGCCAATATGGTAACTATGAAAAGGACCTCATCGTGAAGTATCGACCTAGACAAGAGAAAAATCAGTCTGACTTCCCAAAAGAACATCGGCACACACTCACCACAGATTAGACATAATCAGCGATCCTGCAGGGATAGTGTATCCCCTATAGATATCATCCACGATCGTGCGGTGTGGCGCCGCTGCAAAATGTTACTACAAAGATCACACTTCGGGCTGGAAGTAAATTCACCTAGAGGCGCCACACTTTTGAAACGAAAGACTTCCTTCACCTACCGCGAAGAAAAATGATGGATGAGCCACGTCAGAGCGAGTGTACGATAATCAACTAACGAGAGCTGTAACATAAGGGAGTGATCCCTGGTCTTCGAAATCAGGTAGATGTCCAGGTTTCAGCACACGATCTAGCTCTTCCTGTGCCTTTCGTTGAGCTTCCGGGTTTGACAGCAATGCGAGCACGATTGTCGCCGTGGCAGAAGCAGTCTTAGAAGCATTTTAGTGACAAGCCTCCAGGATGAGAATTATGGCCTCACGGTATCAGATCCAGCTATTAGTATCGTCAGCGGTTGGTACGAAACAAGGGAAGGATGTTCGGGTGTCTACCTACCTGTGTACATGGATGCTGCAGTATTGCGGATCAGGGCTTCTTGTTCTTCGCTAAGGTCTCCGTTATGAGGGTCCAGGTCACTGAGGCTCGAAGCAGTAAATGACGAGGGAAATGGCAGAACACCAGTGGCCTAGAGATTGACAAGATCCATGTCAGAGGGATGGATGGTGAGTCGGAAGAATAGACGAACGATGTCACGCTTTGCCGCCTCCCAAGGCACTTTCACCATGGCATCAGTCAACTGTTTCCATTCCCGTGCTTTTCGTTTGAATCCTGCCCCAGGCACCCATTCTGGAACATAGCGYAAAATTGGTATGGAATCCTGTGGCGGTTGTATTAGTAGTCATGATCAAAACCCACCCTGATAGCAAAATAATCATTACCACTAGAAATTTCCCTGGCTCAGACGGTCAGAAGAACTTCTCGAGGGTATTTGTGGGTGCTGAGTACCTGGAACAGCGGCGGCTGCGCCGGCAGAGACGCNTAGGTCTACGATATGGAGATAGGGATCATTTTCGGGGAGAATATCAAGCCCATATGCGATTGCCATTACCACATGCCCTGACATACTAAAACATGTAGTTAGTACAGAATGAAACATGTAAATCAGGGGAGAGCCTACTGTCTGAAATGCTCCATAAAGTTCTCTGGTTTGTTGAGAACCTTGAGAAGCATTTCGTGTCCAGCTTTGAGAAGTTGTGGGTGGAACCTGGCGAACGCCTGAACATTGAATTCTTGATAAAATAGACGACGATGTGAACGCCTGGATCATTCCCAAGATATCAATTTAGCGTGTAATGAGCAATGCAGCAGACGACGAGATCGTACCACTGTTCACCTGCAGGTTGGGGTCTTGTTAGAGTAACACAAAATGCAAGTATGAGGTACCCACCGTATGGCATGAATGCGAAGTTGAAGTCCCAACCCATAAGATCATTTATCATCGGGCTGTGATAAGATATGAGCTGCTGAATTCATGTCTAGTCCTACTGTAGAGAACAATACCTCCGTGGCCTAGTTCATTACTACATTAGCAAAGTGGGAGATGAAATGCTGAGCCATGGATACCTGCTAGAGTAGATAGCACCCCGCCGTTCGAACAATTCCGTTATAGCATCCTCCGAATGAAGAACAAAAATATGGGTTCCCGCCACATCCAAGTGTACGATGTCGCTACCGAACATTTGGGACCAATTGTAGAATGCCACCCATTCTTGTTCTTTCGGCATTTGGAATGCATTTCCAAAAAATGGTATGCCTTTGGGGCCAGGGGGAAAAGTACGAGCCAATCGACGAGACGTGATGTACCTCAAAGCAATAAGAGTTAAAAAGCCGATGAAGAGTGCTACCACCGTCCCCAACGAAAGCATTGGATGGAATGAAGTCAAGAGAGACATGCGATCAGGTTTTAAGGGAAAAAATAGACCACCAATGGCCAGAGACGGTATCCTTTATTAACGTTCTGCGAGACAATCTATAGGGGACTGAAAGGAAGCGGATTGAATAGAACAGAAAGATACGAAAGAAGGGACCTGCCATGTCGAAAAACACGTTTTGCTCGGCGATCCCTAATTCAAGTACCGATGCGAGATGTTTTCAGGTAAAGACGGACTTGACAGAGGAAGGGCCCTTGTTCCAACAACAATAGTGCGCGCGAGGCGAAAAGCGGGCAGCATGGTGCGTTTAGAGATGTAATGGAACTCAAAGATCGCCATTTACACCAGTTCCTGTGAGTATAGAGCTAGACAGTATATTAAATACACGTGTCATAATATGAAATGGGACCCGCTTTATTTGGGAAAGTGTACCAGAAGGTACATGCGCCTACAATCTATCGATATCCAGAGGNACATCCGAAGTCCCGAAAACATTCTAGCGGGCGAGAGAATTCAGTGAGTGAGATGAAGTGCTACAMTTTCAGCGGTTGATATGTCAAAGATGCGATCTCTACTAGATCGTGGATGGGAAAGGAGCATGGGGGGAGGGCTTCCTCAAAGTGAGGTGATTGCACCTGATCTCCGTAAATCCCCTATCGTGCGAGGGGAGCTGTGGGCTGGTACTATACGTATTCACTCCAAATTCTGGTCGAATATCACCGAACAAATCTCAGAGCACGTCGTGAGCCTGAGATCAAGTCGCCGCAAAGATACAACCTGGAGGTGGAACAAAGAGTGTGACACTGATGTGCGACACGTATACACGTGAGCAGATCACGTCACGCTGTAACGTGATGTCAACTTCAACTTCGCGGTACCGGTCATACTGTTCCTTGTAATTAACTCATCCGTTAGTTGCAAGCTATAAGCAACGCATCCTATATCAGGAATTCTAAGCATCTCAAAACCGCTCTTGTATGTCATGTCCAAACAAAAGTGGTACGTTATCATCGTCGGAAAAGCTGTCGGTGTATTTACGGACTGGTACGAGATTCACTAGAAAATCTGCGCTTGAATGTCCCACAGCTAACTTTTACCCTCCAGGTTGGAAGCTGCACCTTTAACCAGGGTCGCGGGAGCAATACACAAAAGTTATACTTCCGAAGTAGAGGCCTATCATGCTTTCGAGAAAGCTCAGGCGGCTGGAACTGTCAGGGTGGTTGAATCACGCATTCCTTTAAAACAAGGTACCCCAGAGCATGCAAATGTGCATACGACGATATCTGCTCCCTCCCTCGAACAGTTCCTGTCGCGGAATTGCCCAATCTTGCGCCCCAATCGGTTAGCTGCAATGTTGTTCCAAATCAACGTCAGAGTATTAGTCCTAGTCCGGTCATCAAGAGAGAGCAGAATTCAGGGAGTGGTTCAAACCCGAAGAGCAGTGGATCCTCTAGAAGAACGAAGCGTCACAGTATAGGCTCTAGTTTGTCATCCCCCGGAACAGGGATGACAAATGTAATTGGCAAACGCTCTCCAGATGAAAAAACTAGCATCCCAATTCCCAGTTCATGTCCAGTGAATATAATCAAGCAACGTCCTGCCTCACCTTCGTCGTCGTCGTCGTCTTCACCTCCTACGGATGTGACGCAGTATGGTACCGGCATAGGGTCTCTTCGGACGAATGCTGTCCTTACCAAGAGAGCCCCTGTCGCCCGTTCAGCTGAAATCGTGTCTGTGAGCACATCCGAGCGCCACCTGAGAGTAGTCCGCTCTCCTGGTTCTCAAGTCAAGAAGGAAGTCAACCACGACAAGTACCAATCACTACGCTGTGGAACGACGAAGACTCGCGCACGATCTCCCCAAATTGAAGCAACGAAGAAATCTCCTACACATTCAGTTACAGGTCCTCTGTTGACAAAACTGTACCCTGATCTCAATACCGAGGCACTAAAGCTGCCTCGCCCAGTTTTATCACCAAAAGGCTCGGTTCCTGATGTATCGACGCGTTCAAAAGTTTCTCGACGCGTCCAACGTACATTTGAAGCTTCCACGCCGTCGTATCAGAGCGTGTCTCCCAGAAGTATGTCTGATCATGAGCCAAGAATCTCCGATTCCGAAGACAATTTCCGTCTTCTCAACGTGAGAGTGGGCACACCCTCGGACTTAGAAACATTCCCTGGCAGTGAAGAAGAGGCTGAAGATGATTCGGAACCAGAGCTGGTCTCACTTCGCACTCGGGAGACTTCTGATCTTCTCAGCCCGCTGGGTTCGCCACTCCTTATTCCACCGATGATTGCTGTCAGACCTCCTGCTAGTGCGTCCTCGTCATCTGGACTGATGAAGAGTCTCAGAAAGCAGGGTACTCCAAAGGAGCGTGACTTTGCAAGCCCCAAGACGCCACCACCTTCGAGGTATGCGGCTTCCGATGCCAGTAGCCCTACCGATTTTGTGGCATCGCTGGGTCTGTCCCAGCCAATGCAGTCTCCCAGCTTGATATATGGTAGCAGGGCAGACCCTCGGTCTCCTATGTCTCCAGGTGTTCCTATACCCAAAGGTCCCAAGTAAGTTATCTTGCCATGAAAGGTTCGGAATCCCACTTACTAGTGAATGCGCAATCAGCGGCGTCAGTTTCCACAGACCGTCTCCCCCATTTCCGGGCGTTGACGATTCAATCAGTGGATTTCTAGCTCAGCATGCTTCATGAATCTCTTGATGACCAGATCGATTCGGAGGTCCGAGCTCTCCACTCGATGTCGTCCGTGCTCGGGGAATGTACTAAACCGTTGTGATACCTATCTTGTAGTACCCAAATGCCAAGTAGAATATCTTGTGCTGGAATCTTGTGACATGCCAGTGATACTGTAACCTTGCGAAGGATTGCTCGCCACATTGAGCACCTTGAAACCTGCCAGGCAGATAAGAGGAACGATGAAGACACAGATATCGTTCCAAAACGGGCAATCATTGCCTTGATCTGTAACCTCCATGTTCACACCCAAATGGACGACTCCACCGATATCACATTTTCCTCGAATGGCTCCCATCTACTYTCRGAGTCGTCTCTGACTGGCGCTGAACAAGATGATTTATCGATATCGGACCTAGATGACAGGACTTTTCAACAACCTTTCACACTGCTGGCTCGCCCGCCTCCGGAGGAAGAACCGCGCACTCCAGAACGTTCTTCGACGCGTCAATTAGCAGACGAGGAGGATGAGAACGATGCTGCTGCAGATGAACACGTGGAAAAGCATGCTGCACGGACCAGGGAAGAGAAACTTCAAAGCGATCTATACGTCCTGCGGAAGTTGAACACATCTTTTGCGGCATACAATGCGGTTTTAGAAGAGACAGGATCCGCTAATGAAGTGAGAAACATGTTCCATCTCTGCTCTGTACCCTTATTCCTACCTATAATGCTAGCGAGTCGCGGCACAACTAAAACAGACCGAAGGTTTGCTGGACAAATACGTACGAATATTATCCAAAACCGAGGATGTTGCACGACTCATATTTGATGAGAATTGGGATGGAGCCCAGGCGGTACGGTAACTACGTCTTAGAGGGAACCATTGTTTTTTAATTGCTTCTCAGGACGAGGAAATTATCGAACGGGAAGCTGCTGAAGCCGCCGAGAGAGCACGCCGCGAAGCTGAAGAAAAGGCCTTAGCAGCTCGACGCGAAAAAGAGCGTAGGGAACGAGAAGAGAAAGAGAGGGCAGAAAGAGAAGCGAAAGAGAGGAGAGAGCAAGAAAAGAACGAGAGACTGGCGGCACGGGCAGGATTGCGAAATCCTCGAGGAACTCGCGCCTCTACTCGTGGCATAAGAGGCGCTGCTACGGGTAGCACAAGAGGTAATACGTCTCAGTTTAGTCGGTGATCTATTGCTTAACTAGATATACATATATCTTAGGAACATCCAGTGTATCTCGGGGCTCTGGAATACCTCAAGGAAGTGCCATAGGAAGGCCTCCGTCTGCAGCCAGCCGTCCCAGCTCGGTAGCGCGGGGAGCCCCACGACGATGATACCTTGAATGGCATCTAAACTACGAATGCGACGCTTCCAATCGTTCAGTGGATACCTCATTGATTAAGGATCGAAGAATATGGCCATATACGCGTCGTCTATGGATTGGGATTGACATGCTATATCCCTCTAGCAGCCCAGATTTCGAGATGAATCTCTATCATGGTGATCTCTGGGGTGTATCATTGGAGCATGTAGGTAAGGGGATATTACACTAGAGACAACACACTTACAGTGATGGTACCATGCAATTATTATTATACAAATTTATACCCTAATACTTACACAAGATTAAATAAGTACACAAGTCAACTCAACATCATGTTTGTCGGGTCCCCGGCCCTAGGTCCGGCCGCACGTGGAAAGATATTTTTGTGATCTGCATTTTCGTGCGCTTCAGCTTGAAACTTACATCTGCCCTCAGTCTTCCATCCGTCTACGATTTTAGACCTCGATGCCCCCTAAAAGAAAGAACGAAGATGCTTTGTCTGAGGAAGAATCTGAATTCTCAGAGGTTGAGGCCGAGCTCTCTGACGATGAACCAGACATCACACAATCACTAGCACGAAAGAAAGCGAAGCTTAACGCAGAAGAGGATGGGGAGGCGGACGAAGAACTGAACAAGCTACTGCATGATTCCATAGCTCGAAGGAATGTAAAATCTGGGACGGAAGCTTTGAAAAAGATCAAAGGAAAGAAAAATATTGCGAAGGGAGAGGTTGGAGGTGGTAGTTTCCAGAGCATGGGTATGTTTTTTCTTCTTCCCTAACAGCCAGATAATGGCGACTAACCAAACATATCTAGGATTGCATCCGTCTCTTCTTCGATCGCTAACATTGCAAGGATACCGGATCCCGACCCCAATCCAGCGTCTTGCAATTCCTGCCCTTCTGTCAACGCCGCCCCGGGATCTGGTTGGAATGGCCAGAACAGGTTCAGGAAAGTCATTAGCATATATGGTTCCCCTTGTACAGCGTCTGGGGGGAAGACACTCGACAGTTTTCGGAGCTCGTGCTCTCATTTTACTGCCTACTCGTGAACTTGCTTTGCAAGTCTTGAAAGTAGGCAAAGAGCTCACGAGGGGGTGGCACTCCCACGGAGATCACGCAGGAGATGGAGTAGAATCCGAAGAAAAGGGAAAGGGACAAAGCTTACGATGGGGTCTCATCGTTGGTGGAGAAGGGTTAGATGAACAGTTCGAGATGATCACAAACAATCCCGACGTGTACGTTTTGGATATCTTATCCTGCCAGCCTTGATTTTGCGCTTACAACGGACCCATAGCATTATTGCCACTCCTGGTAGACTTCTCCATCTCATTGTCGAAATGAACTTGGATTTGAAGTCGGTACAATACGTCGTGTTCGATGAAGCCGACCGACTTTTCGAAATGGGTTTCGAAACAGCTCTCAATGAGATCCTTCAGCGGTTACCTGCTTCCAGACAGACCCTCCTATTCTCAGCCACCCTTCCTAAGTCTTTGGTTGAGTTTGCTAAAGCTGGTCTTCAAGACCCAAAGCTCGTTCGTCTAGACGCGGAAAGCAAGATCAGCAGTGACCTCAAAATGGCATTCTTCTCAGTCAAACAGATGGAGAAGGACGCGTGTCTTTTCGATTTGCTGAGAGACGTTATCAAGGTACCCTTCGGTAGCGCTGCCCCCGAAACGGACAGCAACGACTTGAAAGCGAAAGGAAAAGGAAAATCCAAACGGCCAGAGCACTTCACTGCTCCCCACCAGACCTTGATCTTCGCAGCTACGAAACACCACGTCGAATACCTTACCAGCCTTCTTACCACTGCTGGCTACTCTGTATCCCATATCTATGGTTCCCTCGATCAAACAGCACGTTCGTTCCAAATGGACCAGTTCCGGCGTGGATTCACAAACATTCTTGTCGTCACAGATGTAGCCGCTCGTGGTATAGATATCCCGGTGTTGGAGAACGTTGTAAACTACGATTTCCCTCAAGGTGCCCGTGTATTCGTCCATCGCGTGGGACGGACAGCTAGGGCTGGAAGACAAGGCTGGGCTTGGTCATTTGTGACAAACACCGAGCTCCCTTACCTCCTTGATTTGCAGCTGTTTCTCAGTCGCCCGTTGAAGTGCGAAATCACCGAGGCTGGGGACCAGGTCTATACTGAGAACATCGTCCTTGGTACTTTCGAGCGAGAAAAGATTGACGCGGAGGTCGAGTACGTTCGATCATTAGAAGATGTCAATCACTCGCTTCCATCCTTGCGAGAGGTCATGAAGAGGGGGCACGCGATGTATGAGCGGAGTAAAGGAAAGGCTAGTCCGCTCAGTTACAAGAGGGCGAAGGAAATGATGAAGGATCCAAAGTGGATGCTTGCCGGCTCAGAAGCGGGCATCCATCCTGTCCTTCTTCGAGGCTCTGACGCGGCTGAGAAGCGATCGTTAGAGTTAGCTAGGCAAGCGTTGCTTCGAACGGTGAACTCATTCAGACCATCAGAGACGGTGTTTGAGATCAGTGGAAAGGGCAATGTTGCGAACGCGAACTTGATGAAGGAGCGGAGGAAAGCGATTGTAAGATCAAACCAGCGGTCAGAGGCTCTCAAGATGGCCAACGCCGTTGCCGATGACGACGAAGAGGATGATCAGCCTGTTGCTTCCTCGAGCAAAGACATCGAAATGGCTAACGAGGAAGATATTGTTGTAAGTGCTCATCTGTACTCACTACCCTCATTGGCATTGATTGTGTCACTGTCCTAGGCTGTCTTCGATACCTCCTCGAAAAAACGAGACTTCAGAGACTCCGAGTTCTACATGTCCCATTACCAAAAGGACGCGTCGACGGAAAAAGGGTGAGCCCGAAGGATATTTTACTTGCTGATATACTCATACACGATTCACAGGTATGCTTTGACTGATGGCGCATCTTCCTTCGCGGAGCAAGCTAGAGGTGCAACTTTCGATCTCACTGGAGACGAAGGGGTAGCAGCCCGGAAACGGCGTCAACTCAATTGGGACACAAAAAAGAAAAAGTTTATAAAGGGTGATGGAGTGGGCGCCGACAACGTGAAGATGGTAAAAACCGAAAGTGGGACCAAGCTTCCTGCGACATACCGCAGTGGGCGATTCGACGAGTGGAAATCGAAGAGTCGTGTCAGTCTTCCGAAGGTTGGAGAGGCTGAAAACGAGAACGTCCGGTCTCATGGTAGTGGAGGACCTGGTGGGAAGCGCTTCAAACACAACAAAGTCGTCGCAGCCAAGCCTTTGGATAAGCTTAACAAAGACTACGAGCGAAAAGTGCGTCAACAAAAGAAGCGTAGTGACGGAGAGGATGCTGAATCTTCACGACCTCCGCCGCCTGGCAAGAAGGGCAAAGGAAAGCCTCTGGGAGGAAGATATGGTGGAAAATCTGCAGGAAGGGTCAAGAACGAACTGAAGAATTCAGAACAAATCCGGAAAGGGAGGAAGATGCTTGAGCGGCGGAAAGCGAAGAATGCCAGACCGAGCCATAAAGGTAGAAAACACTGATCTAATCCAATACCAAACGCGTTGCATGTAGAGTAGTGAGTGATATGATTGGTCAAACGTTCACGTTGTGGATTTTGCTTGCTTCGGAATATTCCCACCGCGCTCCATCCCCCTGAACCGTCTTCGTTGGCCCATCTTCGAGTAGATCTACGCCTACGCTCCGTAGTGCATTAACACACCACTCTGGATATCCATGCTCTCCAAAATAACCAGCGAAGAAGGACTTCAGATACTCAGGGAAAGTCCCGGCAATTATAGCATCCCTAGCACGTCCCATTACCTGAGCTTGAAACACAATGTTATGTTGAGTTACAGCTAGAAAAAAGCAGCGTGAGCAGAAGCGAGGGGAAGGCGAAAATACGTAAGCACCATGGGCGCCAGCAGTCTCGTAGGTAATAATGTGGTTCAAGAAAGCCCGTGAGACACCTGTCTTACAAGTCGGACAGGGRCACTCGGGATCGATGGGGCCAAAATCTTCTCCGTGTTTGCTGAGTCCTATGGGCAGAATATGCCGCAATCAGATATAACTGAATGGTTATTAATGAGCATGCTTCTCACTCAAATTGATAGGCCCTTTGTGGGTCAATGCGACTCCAAACCGAGCTGTTCGGGTAGGGAAAACACAGTCGGCCTAAGTCAGATGTTAGGATCTGAGAGACTATTGAGCTCAAGAAAATCACCATGTCGACGCCCAATGCTACACAGACAAGGAGGTCTATATTTTGAATGAGAATTCACCGAATATTGACGGCGAATGGTTCGTACCAACCTTCCGCAAAACCAATACCCATTGAATACCGTGGTCCTATGAGAGATCAGTTAGCTGTTAGGGTATGCATGATACACCAAGAGAAGTACACACTATCTTCTGGCAACCTATCAGCACATTGCTTGATGCTATAGTCGCAAGTGAGTATACTGTTATCCAAGAACAGACAATACGTGCATTCTCCAGAAAACATCTACACGGTTATATTGATGAGGGATTTTAAGGACAGCGGGAGACTAACCTACCCTTTTCTTCGCCACCACTGAGACCGCCAATAGCATAACCTGCGACCCGATCTTTTCGTTCTATCATAGCATCTAGACATCGGTCACGAAGCTCTGGGCTTAGTCCACCCTGGACGATTGCAAACAAATTTTGCACATTTGACTTTCCCGACTTTTCATGCTGCTCTATGCAACGGTCTAACCATCTAACAGAGCGTTCCATCGCTTCTTCTACTCTAGATCCAGTCAACAGGCTAGGAACTGGGGGGGAAAGCATTCGTCAACAGCTGAAACCATACTCAATGAAATGACCGACGTACCGACATCGTCCAGTTGCATCATAATATCGGCACCTATCGAATGCTGTATCGACATGCTTTCTTCTGGCTACCTTGAAGCATCCATGTGAGCCTCTCGATATATTTCCCAGGGAGAAAGGCTGCACTGACCGTAAGCATGGTTGGTTCGCCTGTGAACGGGCTCTGGAATAGGGCGCCCTGTTCTGTGATGGTAGTGAACTTGCTTAAAGAGACTAGTTGAAACCCTCCACTGTCCTGAAAAGCAAAGTAATTGGGATCTACCAACATCTTCGGTTTTTGGTACACGTACGGTCAATAGGTTGCGAGACCAGTTTTGGAACTTATGTGCACCACCGCATTCCTCAAGAACTTTGACGCCTGGCCGCAAGTTCAGGTGGTATGTATTGTTCAGAATCAGGGTCACCCCAAGCTCTTCCACTTGGGAAGGAGTAAGTCCCTTGATGGCGGCTTGAGTTGCCACAGGCATGAATGTTGGAAGCATGGTGGTTCCGTGGGCGAGTTTCATGCGCGATACGCGTGCCTTCGTTGTATTGCATTTTGCTAAAATCTCGAATTGCATGGTGATCTACCGACGCNTTCAGAAATGAGGTGGTAGTAGAGATGTAAAAAAGATATACGGGCCGGGACGGAAATTGTTTCCCGTCCGGCAGCCAAACAGCGCCCTCGGTGGATGGTCGAACGCGTTGTCGCGTGGCAGAACTTGGCCACATTTGCCATCTTACGCTTGGACCTCACAGTTCGCCTTTCTACTCTCCTTAACTTTCATCTGGCTAGAAATATGCACCGGTCATGGGCGACAGCCCTTCTTTCCCTCGCGACAGTCACAAATGCATTTTACCTGCCCGGAGCAGCCCCGCATAATTATCAGCGCGGCGACCAAGTCAACTTATTTGTCAATGCTCTCACTCCAATGCTTGCAGGAAATGACGACGCAAAATTGGTGCGAATTGGAGACTCTTGTATACCGCTAGGCTCACTAACACCAGCTGTTTAGAAATCTATGATCAACTGTGCGTAGTCCCGTTTGTCTGGACAAGTTTATATTCCTCAAGCACAACTTAGATGATTACTATAATCCGAAGTTTCGCTTCTGTGAGCCGGATGGAGGTCCGAAGAAACAAGCAGAATCTCTAGGATCCATCTTGTTTGGGGACCGGATATTCAACTCACCATACGATGTAGGTTTTTGCATCAAACTACTTAGAGTTGCAAAGCTTTGAGCTCTCTTAGATCAGGATGCTAGAAAACAATGGATCGTGTCAAACATTATGTGTCGTCCCCGATGTGACTGGGGAAGATGCGAAATTCATAAATGACCGTATCCGAGAGGACTATGCCCTCAACTGGTTAATAGACGGCCTACCTGCAGCTGAAATGAAACTCGACACAAAGACTGGGGATCTGTTTTTCGACATGGGTTTTAATCTGGGAAACGATGACGGACCGTTTGAGGACGCCCCTGCTTTGAACAATCACTACGAAATTGTGCTCAGGTATGTAGTTCCGACTGATTTCCGCCACATTGTAGCCTTCAATGTCAGGATGTAGGTATCATCAACCTAGCGCCGGCGACTATCGCGTCGTTGGTGTGCTGGTCTGGCCTTTCAGGTAAGCTCCCAGGTATCTTTACCTTTCCATTACCACATGCGTTCCTAGTCTCGGAGGACCTCAAGAAGAGCCACCAACTTGCGAGACGGAAGGTGCCCCTCCTCTTATACTTAGCGAAGTGGAGACGCAGACTATTCGCTACACGTACCGTGTTACTTGGAATGTACGTTCTCCATATAACATGTATCCCGTTGAAGCTCATGCTCTTACCCCCAGGAATCTGATACCCCTTGGGTATATACACATTCAGTCGATTTTGTATTGGTATTTACACTACTTCATAGGCTACTCGTTGGGACAACTACCTTCACATCTTTGATCCACGCATCCATTGGTTCAGTTTGATCAACTCCCTGGTCATTGTTGTCTTCCTATGCGTAATGGTCTCCATGATTCTCTATCGGAGCGTGTCTCGGGATGTGAGTGTTCTATCCTTTGTAGTTTTGTTGCACGCCTAACCTTGTCCGAAGATCTCACGATATAATGCCATCGACTTGAGCGTGAGTTGAAGGGCATTGTCTGTGATTTTTAACTCAAGTCCATTCCAGGAAGATGTCCAAGAAGACTGGGGATGGAAGCTGGTACATGGCGAGGTTTTCCGGACGCCGCAGTACCCGATGGTTCTATCTGTTATGGTGGGAAATGGCGCTCAGCTATGTGCAATGTTCGGGGTAACATTATGTGAGTTCCACCTCTTCTTCAATTTTACCATTCCCAATATGCATTTTCAGTGTTCGCGCTACTTGGATTCCTGTCCCCTTCTAACCGTGGATCTTTGGCCACTGTGATGATGGTGTGCTGGACCTTCTTTGGAGGGTAAGAATCCCTCGCAATATGAAGTGGTAGTAGAAATACTGAAGATCCCCAGTGTTGGAGGATACGTGTCCACAAGGGTGTATACTTCTATGGGCGGGACGGAAAGACGCAAGAATGTCTTCATGACAGCTACCATACTGCCNACGTAGGTTCATGTGGTATTGCTCCATGTGTGCTGATTAACTAACGAACTTCCTAGTTTTATATTCGTTGTGGTCTTCATGTTGAACCTGTTCCTCCTCATGGCAGGCTCTTCGGGTGCTGTTCCGTTTGGAACAATGCTTCTCATCGTTGTTCTTTGGTTTGGTATCTCTGCTCCTTTGTCTGCCGTTGGGGCATACTATGGCAATAAGCATGGCGTAAGTCTTGGAACGGCGCACCGACAACACCTGGGCTCATGTATGTATCCAGACCTTCACGCATCCAGTACGGGTCAACCAGATCCCGAGGCAGATTCCTCCTAGTCCCAAGTATCTCAGACCATGGGTATGTTGTGACACCTGTAGAAGTATCATACTTGCTCACTCGAACTTAGGCTGCTGCTCTTCTGAGCGGAATCCTTCCCTTTGGTACGTCTCGCATTGGCTCCAACACCTCCCAACATCTCTAACTTCAATGGATTCTCCAGGCGCTGCTTTTGTAGAGATGTATTTTGTGCTTTCCAGCCTCTTCGCTTCTCGAGCATATTACGCTTTTGGGTTCTTAGCATTGACCGGATGTGTTGTTGTTCTGACCACAGCAACTGTCACCATTCTTTTCACTTACTTCATACTCTGTGCTGAAGAGTACCGGTCAGTGGTATAACCTTTCCCCATCCCATTTTTCCTCTAACATTTTCTCAGATGGCACTGGCGTTCATTCCTCATTGGAGGAGGAGGCTCATTCTGGTTATTCGCGTATGGCCTATTTTACTGGGGCTCTCGCCTTTCCCTCGATTCTTTGTCTGGTGTAATTCTGTACCTCGGATATTTGTTCCTTTTGGTCATTTTGGCATTCCTCACGACAGGTCAGTTCATGTCTTTTTGCTGTCTATCTAGATTTCCTCACACTCTCCTAGGTACAATTGGATTCTTGGCGTCGTATTGGGCTGTGAGAAAGCTCTATAGCTCGGTTCGTATTGATTAGGTCTTGTGCATGCAGAGTGCACTCTCTATCGCATTGAGGTGTCGATAGCCGAGGAGTGTAGTACAAAAGGGTCGTAATAGTATATTATATATAGAGCAGAGCGTATTTTTCAATGGACTCTTCATTNCCTCCGTGTACGTCGAGCGGGCTACGAGTCGTTGACGGCGAAGATGAGCAACTTTTCTTTTCCCGCTCGGATGGCGGCTACGCGGTTGCTCAATAAATCAGAGTCCGTAAGGGTGAATTGGGGGGAGGGGACGGCTTGGTCGTTGAAGTAAAGACCTTTTGCTTGAATCAATTGGCGTGCGGCGGCTGGGTAGGAGTGTACTTAGACCTGTGCCAGAGTCAAGAGAGAGAGTAGAGAAAGAGGCGTACATGTGGAGGATACGAGCCCATACTTTGAGACCAACTTCATAACAGGGATAGAGGTGAGCTCTTCCAGGGAGCACGATATCAGGCGAGGGTCGCCCTGGAATGCAGATAACAAAGATTCGGCATCGAGACGGGGAGAGTCGGTTTTGTTAGCTTGTTTGAAGACGGTGCTCGTGATTCGATGAGCTTGTTCAACGCCTTGCCCTGAAAAAGAACGCTCAGTAGCACATAAGGGAACTCAAAGTGAGCAAACTGACGAGAGTGCACTAGTTCGGTAACTTCATCAGCAAGTAGGCGTTGGGCAGTTCGCTTCTCCKGGGCATTCTAGGACAGAGGNTAGAATCTTTAGGAGGTGTAGTAAATGAGCTGTGCTATTTGAAGTACGTACAGAGTGTTCATGCATGGCTTCTGAAATCGTGGAAGAGGGCAACAAAGTGAAGAGTTTCAAGTACTTCTCGACGTCTGTATCCTCCACCCTCAAAAAGTACTGTTGTCACGATCCCCGTTAGAACCTCATATGTCAATCTAAGTAGAAATACTCACTTGATAGAAGTCAAATATACTTGTCAAAGTTGGGTTTAACCAGACCGCGTTACCTGCACTCTTCCCGAATTTCTCTCCAGAGGCTGCTGTGAGTAATGGAGTTGTGAAACCATAGGCGTCGGTCCCTTCCCCATTTCCAAGTTTACCAATGAGTTCTAATCCAGCAACGATATTCCCCCATTGATCTGAACCTCCGACTTGGACTGTGCACGAATGGTGTTTATGTAGGTAGTGGAAGTCGTATGCTTGGAGGAGCTGGTACGTGAATTCCGTGAAAGAGAGGCCTTGTTTGGAGTCCAACCGAGTTCGGACACTAGCCTTAGTTTTAGGAGTTGCATGTGCAGAGTACAAAGTAAGAACACACCTCTCCCGGTTTAGCATAGTATTCACCCGAGCATGAACGCCAACTTGCTGCAAGAATCGCAACATCCCAAAGTCATGATGCCAGTCCAGATTACTGAGTACCTGGATGGAAGAGCCGTTCCCTGGCAGGTCACGATACTTGGCCGCGTAGTTCATGGCTCCCGTGAAGAAAGTCTGGACTCCAGCACCTAGTTGACGGACGTTGTCCTCGACTTCTTTGAAATTGGGAAGGGCTCGTTCTGTTTTACGACCCGATGGATCTCCAACCAGTCCTGTTGCTCCACCTATCTAATGTCAATGTTAAATGTACAGTTATATTGTTGTCTACATGTCAAAATGTAATCCTTACGAGTGAGATGACATTGTGGCCATTGAGGTGGAAATGCAGAAGTGTCATTAGAGGTAACAAGTGCCCAATATGCAAGGAGGAAGCACTCGGGTCGATTCCTGAGTACACTGTTTGAGTGGAGGTCTCCAAAGCATTGCTAAACCGCTCTGGACTAGGGTGGGTATAAGATATGTCAATTCGAGTAGGAGCATAAATGTTCGTACAATGTGGCCTGCTGCAGAAATCCACGTTCCTCAAGTGTCTGGAAAAGTGTAGAGTGGGACCTTGTGGACCACGTACGACTAGAAACGCGTCCTATAGAGCGCGTTGGACGCTGGACATGACGGACGAGACGGAAGATCATTGTGGACGGGTATTCGGCCCAGCCTCCCGCGTTTACCACGCCTTTCCGAAATATCCTACCGAACACCTCAGGCCTCAAGTACTTTGGGTCTTTGAATTTCACCAGGATTCAACTCTTCAGAGGTTTAGATGGGATGAAAAGTCGAACAATAACGTTAACTACCAGTTCCATTTAAAGAGGGGAATTTTTGAAGAAKAGAAACGATAACAATTACAACCACAAATGACAACAAAAAGGAATGAAATCGAGACGCCAACATTTCATGCGCTTAAGCTCGTCAACAGCAGACATAATCTGCTGACGTTCACTCTCGGGCGTTAGATGAGATCGCGAGCTCCCTCCTAGCGCTCATTCAAACAGCAGTTGCAGGATGTGGCTGGACGGTTCTGGGTCTGTTCTGGGGTTGGTCAGAGCCGAGGGGGTGGGTAGCAGGAAACATTTATAAGGGATCCGTTCGTATCTTTCACGGCTTTCGTCTGCACAAATTACAGCAAAAGAGCCTGCAGAGCAAGCTCGACCAATTTTCAAGAGAGAAAGTCTCAGATGTATCACATGATATGCCGAGCGCAATCGGAGTCTGAAAAAATGGGTGAGAGGGAACAAGGTTTCGGCATACGGCGAAGGCAACCGTTTGATACCGCCATCCCTCATCATCCCCGACATCGACCGCAAGAATGGGCTGTATGTCGTCCCTGCCGCTGAACTTTCTGGAGAATATCGCTGACGGTCTATATCACTTTTTTCAATGAACAGCCAACAAACCCCGTGGACTTCAAGCCGCTCGCAAGCTCCGTAACGACAGACGGGAGAACCGCTGGGTGCGTACAATGTCTATGAAGAGCTTAATTATCCTTCGATCTCACGATAATTCCTTTTCCAGGCGGACAAAGCCTACAAAAAACGTGCCCTAGGCAACATCTACAAGACCTCCCCCACTGGAGGCTCCTCCCACGCTAAGGGAATCGTACTCGAGAAGGTTGGCGTTGAGGCTAAGCAGCCTAACTCTGCCATCCGCAAGTGTGTTAGGGTGCAACTTATCAAGAATGGAAAGAAAGTCACCGCCTTCGTTCCCGTGCGTTTCTGAGCTTTTTGCTGCATTTTTCTCCATAAAGCTTATCGTCGGCCTTATCGCAGAATGACGGCTGCTTGAACTTCGTTGACGAGAACGACGAAGTGTTGATCTCTGGTTTCGGTCGTCGTGGAAAGGCCAAGGGTGATATTCCTGGTGTGCGTTTCAAGATTGTCAAGGTGTCTGGTGTCGGCCTCCTGGCTCTCTGGAAAGAGAAGAAGGTTCGTCGCCTTTGTGCTCATTTCGCCCCTCTTCACGTCAATTAATCATCCTTTGTTCTTTCAAATTTTAGGAGAAGCCCAGGTCATAAATATCTTGTACATTCATGTTGTTGTTCATTGGTTTTCTGCTGCTTTCTTCTTATGAACATGCTTGTACCACCTATGCCATTTCCCATGCCATCTTCCTTTCGAGCGCAGAATACAGTATTCCAATATGGTACCTCTATAGCCATAGCTTGAATAGAACGCTCGACGTTCTTCACAATGACTGCGAAGATGCGGGCACCGTTGCCTGCTGGCACGGCTATGGTGGATATGAAATCACCCAATGAGGAGCGTTGTATCCGTCAGACATCAGCTGCTCGGGGTTCTTGAGTGCCTGTGCTTGGACTCGGCCACTCAAGGAATGATTCTGAACTGTTTTGGACTTTTCTGTTACTTCTCTGCATGCGAAGTGACTTGGCGACATAACGGAAAGATGAACTTAATGGTATCAGCTTGAAATCAACTTGAAACGCTCGTTGATGGTATCGCAGGCGCAATGATTGAGCGCTAGCGCTCTTTTTAGTGCTCTGCCATGTCTTATCGACTGTCAGTACCCCCTCGACGAGTTGTACCGGTTCCGCCGTCTCAGCCAGAGCCTACGGACGATGTTGACGAACAACCTAAAGGAATTGCTGCCAGAATTGCGAACTTGCGCCTTAATGATGCCGCCCGACATCCGCTGGGGAAATCCCCACCTCCTCCACCCCCTCGTCGAGCATCCTCGAGTGTATTTCCGGATTCTGAGTCAATAGCAGTTGAAAATGTTATCGATATGCAGCCTCCCCGATTTGTCGCAAGACAGCCCCCGAGGGCAGAGCTGATAGCTCGAGGTCCTGACTTCATGCGTGCCATTAACAGGAAGCCTCCTCCACCCCCTGAACAGTTGGAATATGCTGATCTAGAGGAGGAGCGAATAGCTCAACCGGTGGAGGCCCCTCCGCCGGTCCTCCCCCCACGAAGGAGATTACCTCCCATGCCTACTCGTCTACCTACACCACCGCCAGAACCAGAACCAGAAATTCTGGCTTCCTCCGAAGAGCCCATATCTAACGAAGCCAGCTGTCTGGTCTGCCATGACTTCTCTCATATTGACGAGTATGCTGCCGCCTTTCCACGAGAAACAGTCACTTCTGTTGATCAACTTGCGTACGACCTTACTTCCCCCTGGAGCTCCGAAACGGAGAAGTTCAGGGCCATTTTTGCTTGGTGCCACCACAATATCGCATACGATACCCAGGCATTCTTCTCGGGAAATCTCAGAGCAGCTACCGCAGAATCTACCCTTCACTCTGGACTTGCCGTGTGCGATGGGTACGCTGGCTTGTTCAAGGATCTCGCTGAGAAAGCTGGTCTCCAGGCTCACAAGGTGTCTGGGCACGGCAAAGGCCTAGGGTATACCGCTGTAGGACCTAACGCCCCAGTTCCGCCGTTTGAGATGAATCATGCCTGGAATTGTATTCTTATGGATGGACGCTGGCATCTCATTGATAGCTGCTGGGGTGCAGGTGCGGTGAATGGCACATCATACACCAAACGTCTTGCACCCGTGTGGTTCACATCGAACCCTCGTCAATTTGGAGTGAGACATTTCCCCGAAGACCCTTCTTACCAGCTACTCTCTGAAGAGGAAGGCGGGCCTATCTCGTGGGAAGAGTACATCCTAGTCTCAGAGGGACCCACATTATTCAATGACTGGTATACTCACCAGTTCGCTCCAGACGCCATCCTTCCTGCAGAGAAGTACATTCAGAGTGGCTCATTGGTTACTTTCCGTATAGACAAGCTCTGCGAGCATCTCTCGCGGGCGGAGGAAGATAACTGGGCGTACTTTGTCCTCACTGGCAATGACCAAAACCGCACACCTCTAGTGGTCGATGACACCGGCGGATGGAGCGCCAACGTCTACATCCCTCAGGGAGGCGGAGAAGTATTTCTATACTACGTAACGACGTTCGACAACCAAGATGCTAAAGGACTACCAGTCGAACTTTTCCGAAGTAGTATCGGTCGCAAAGCAATGTCATTTGGCGGATTGGCTAGTTGGACTGCAGTGTAGTATGTAATATTATAATACGTTGTATGGGCCTATGTATTACTTTTTAGGTTTACGTTTACATACCGCAATCGTTATATCGTTCTTCAGTCGTATCGCAAGCATAGTAAAATAATGAAAGAGTTCAGCATGGAACCTGGATCCCTTGGCCTTCCAAGTATCGTCTCAGATCCACCAAAACTTCCAGCTGTTCGTCGATAGTCAGGCCGCTGACGATGGTCTGTAGGATGGAGCCGACAGTGACGTGATGTTCACGAATAAGACTGCTGTAGTAGACATAGGTGAAGACACCCATCAAGAATCTAGGTCATATGAGATTTAGCTCGAGTGACAACATATACAGCTGGGACTTACTGGCAATCCATACGGTCAGTCATGCCTCCGTGTCCAGGGATACTGTGCCCGAAATCCTTGATGTTAAAGGCACGCTTGAAGCCTGAGGCAAAGAACCCTCCGAAAGGAGCTACAAGCGACGCAAAGCAAGCCATGACGCAGAGATGATACTGGTATGGGGCATAGGAGATTGTGGTGATAGAGCGTCCAAGCTATACCAAAGACATCAATATCATCAGAATCCGTGGGGAAGATACATTGACTGACCGCGGTTGACAAAACACTAGCAACAGGGCCCCAGATTTCCCAATCTCTCCAAACGAAGACCGGGTTGGGAGCACATTGGACCGAGTCAAAGGCGCTAACACCAAGATCGTGGACGGGACATGTCATGTAGTTGAAACGCATGAAATAGGTACCCCAGATAATCCCAAAGACAACCGTGCTGAAAAAGGCCCCAACAAAGCCCTCTACAGTCTTCTTCGGTGAGAGTTTGATGAGCGGCGTTCTGCCTACGGTAACACCCCAGATGTACGCGAAGATGTCGTTACAGATAACCAAAGAGGCAGGCACCCAGAACCAGATAAGCCCTTCCAGAATGTTGTTCACAATGAAGTGGCTATATATTTTGTACTTAGTATGAATATCGCAATGATAGAAACCCCACGAACCTCGAAACAACAATAAGAAGCAAACTCATATGCACCCAGCAGAAAAGTCCAAACTGTTGCTTGAGGAATCCCTTTTTTAAGGACATGACGAAGCCGACAAACCCAATCGTATAGAGAGAGAAGCTAATAATACGATGGTTGGTCGCGAAGGGAAGGAGCTGCGAATCGCTGAAGATGACATGCTGAAAACGCAAAGTCAGCGATGGTACCCGGAGGATACTGCCCATACATACCTTGAAGTAGTATATAATGCTCTCTCCGTAAAGGAAGTAGTTCGTAATCGCAAAGAAGTACCAATTCAGAGTCGTCGACCAAGGATCTTTGATAGAGCCATCGGCATCCTTTGGAGGAGGAGAGGTCTTGATCTTGAGAGAAAAGAGGGCTGTCACTTCGCCGTATACAATTGCCTGACAAGCCATGACCAGAATGATCATATATACGTGCCCCATTAGCAAAAGTCCTGTAGGGGTAAAATTAGATAGAGTTAATGCAAATTGTACCTCGAATGCGCACCAATGAAGCCGCCGATCATGATGAACGTCCATAGTGTCCTGGTCAAAGCATTCTGCCTCTTCTTGACTTGCTCTGCTTCCTGCGGGGCAGGCGTGGGATCGAGAGCTTGTTTCTGCATTGGAAGTTCAGGTTCTGGTACTGTAGGGAGTTTGGCCTGGGTCGATTCAACGACTGGTGCAATTTCCGGGAAAAGCTCCGGGATAGAGGATATTTGTGCAAGTGGGGGATCGACTTCAAGCGACTCAGCCTCAACATCCTGAACTTCGACTACTGGCACAGGTTCTTGGGAATGCGTCACAGGTGTGGCCGAGGGTTCCAGTGCAGGTGATTCTTCTTCTGCTACTGCGGCCGACGGCTGGTCGTCAGGAGCATGATGGAATCCATTCAAAGCTTCCTTGTGTACAGCCAATTCCGGAAGTGTTGTTTGTTCAGACGGTGTCGCTGGTGAAGGCGTGCGGGGCAAAAGAGAGCCAGACTTTTGTCGTTTTGCTTCGCGCGCAGCTTTGGCAGCCTTCTTCGCAGCAGTCTTCGTCAACTTTGGCTCAGGTGTAGAGCTACCAAATTTTTCTTCAAGTCAGAAAACAAGAAATTGATATTAAAGCATACTAAAACAAACCTTTGCGGAGGCGTGGGCAACTCAGTTGGCTCTACCTCTTCCTCCTCTGACTCTTCACCCAGCTCGACTGCCAGAGCCTCGAAGGTCGTTTTTGACGCGAATCTGGTGCGACTGCTCATGGTATTGGTCCAAGGAGGGGATATGTGGAAAAGACGCGAAGTGATGACACGTCTGACACTAAACCGCAGAAATATGCCGACCCGGGGCAATCGACAAAGTCTGACTTACGCAACGTTCGATCCCGCAAACTGTCCGGCGACGCAAGCTGCAATGCAGATGTTGAAGTACATCTCGTATTTTATCGGGTGAGAACGTATTAAAGAACATGCTATCGGCTACAGGGGGTGATACAAAGCGTATATTTTAATGCTTCTAGAGATATAAGAGGGAGGATTGTGGGTCGTCCGGTGAGTTGCGGTGGTAAAAATGAAAACAAATCTCAAGTCCCAGTATAATCGCGCACAGTGAATAGTCCTTTTGAATAATATAATAGCCAGCGCTTCAGAACTTCCAGTCTGCGTCTACCTCTAGAGCCCAAGGGACTTGGTAAAGATCATTTAGTCAGTCGGCAAACAAAGAGACCAATAGAGCAACTCACATTTGGTCATCAAGGTTTTTGAGAAAAGCTTTTCGATTGGGACATCGTGTATATCGCACCAAGCAGCTGTTATACTAAACAAGAGGGTCAGTTCAAGGCAGCCTTCCTATCTAAAATGACATACCGAGGATCCAAATAGTTGATTTTACTGAAAAGAATGTCATGTCAATATTGCATGATTGCGCAAAAAATAGTAGAACAAACCTAGTTCCCAGAGCGACCTCCTTCCCTTCGTCACGGTCCACCATCTGTAGCTTGAAAGTCTTGATCTTCTGCGATATCTTATCGATGTCTTCCTCGATTTTCTCAGCAGACCTGTTGTCTTTCGTACTAGACATCTTGGTGCCACGTTCCTGTACGAGCATCTCGTATTCTTGTTCGATAGCTTCGAGCCGCTTCTCGAGGACATCGTCACCTAGTTCCTCAGACCCCTCCTCCTTTAGTTTCTCGTTCTTCTTGGCATGCGATTTCTGCGCTTTCTCGATCTGAAGCTCGCGCTGTTGGTCCTCCCAGCTCGCGATCCAGTCATCGTCCACGTCCGATTCGTCATCTTTGTATAGGTCGTCCTTCTTGTACTTCTTGTCGAGGCGGAACAAGTTATGGCGAAGTTTCATTCGATCATACTTGAAGCCCCGTAACTGTGAGAATTACGATGTTAGCATGTTTTCAAAAGGATGCGATGCATTTGAAAGACATACCCTGTCCTTCATCTTTGCCATCGACTGGTCGTGCGTCTTCGGCGCGCTCCGTTGATGGTTACAAAGGATAGCCACCTTGCGGTTGGCCGCATTGTAAGCATTGAGTTTCTCTTGGAGTGTTGCTCCCTCAAGAGGGGTCTCGTCCAGAAGTCGCTGGAAAGTGATCGAGGCATTGTACGTACGGAAGACCTTCGCAGTCAAGCCCTTCATTTCATTCGTCAGATGCTTATTTAGTGATGCCGTCTAATAAACATCCGTGTGAGTCTTTTGGTACACACTCAAATAAGGGGAGATTTCTCACAGTGACTCGATCGAAGATGTTATCATCATCCTCTTTGCTTTGTTTAAATATCCGTACATTCTTGAACACTTGCGCATCTACTGTGACAGTGTTGAAATAACGAATGGAATCCTTTCCCAAGAAATCAAACACGATCTCGTGCTCGCCTGCATCGTTCATTTGCAGGGTGAGATGCTCACAACGCAATGAGCAACAACCGACGGTATCGGCCTCGTCCTCTCCTTTCTCATTACCCGCACGAAGAGCCAGTCTGTCAATAAAGTACATAGCAGTCGCCCGCTGTCGTATTGCCATAGTCTTTGACCTGAGATCCGCAGTATAGTTCTGTCTTATGCGATCAACATGTTTCTGAAAACAGTCTGTCAACAAATGTCAAGGTCAAGGCCGATGGGTCTGATGCATACCTTGAGTTCACGAGCCTTCTCAAACTTGACCATGTCACTTTGGCCTTTCAACGAACTTCCCGGTGCCAGGAAAACATATTTATGGTTGCCGTTGATATTCTCTGTCCAAGTGGCCAACCAAGTAACGGTGTGGTCGTGCTGAACGGCCTTCCATTTACCAGGCATGTTGGGCACAGGCAGCGGTGCCTCTTTCCCGATGTTCAGAGTGATATCCTCGGGACGAAGACGATGCTGAGACACCCAAACTCAGTCCGAAGAACATTAGACAAGATGTTGCCGACGTACCTTTAGTTGACCTTTTCGAGGATGTTCACCTCGACCTCTAAAAAGGCCAGGAGGTTCAACTCTGAAGTTTCCAACTTTCTCCTTGCGACCATCGAGGAGACACGTCTTGTACTTTTCTTCCTGTTCATCACGTTGCCTCTTGAGTTCTTTTTTCTCTGCGGTTGAAAGAGCTTTTTTCTTCGCTTTCTCTTCCTCGAAGTATTCGAACATAGGACGCCAGTCACACAATTCGAATTTTTCGATCTTGACTCCACGGAGCTGCGATTTCTTGCGGTCAGTACTTGGACGCAGATAACAAGACAGGCGCTTTACCGGAGGATAACGTTGAAGAACACCTTTAAAATCGCGAAAGAAATTTTTATTGAAAACCTCGTCTCTAGCGTGGTCTGTCTCAATCATGGCTGCATAGAACCCTGCAACTTCTTCGGACTGAGACGGCAAAGAGACTTCTTGACCTATAAGTATCGAAGTAGATGAGATCAAGACGTCGGAGAATCGAACAGTACATGTACATACCATTGTATTTCATTTTGACATGAGATGGCAGGGGCTCATAAGGCGGTGGGAACAAGACTCCATGGTGTTCCAGGGTAGTCCACTTGAGGGAACCGTCTCCGTTAGGGTCTTGTTGCTCCCACCAACGATAGACTTCTTCTTCCTCCTCGTCCTCCTTTTTCTTCTTCTTGCCCTTCCCTTTCGTCTTGTCTTTCCCCTTGGCAGGGGAGCCGCCCTCACCGTCCTCCTCATCTTTGACTTTCTTGCTCGCCCTCTTTCGTGGTTTCGGGGTCGAAGGGGCAGCCTCTGTCATCGTCTCTTCGTCCTCCTTTTTCGCCTTCTTCGAGGTTCGTGCCTTCTTCGCTGGGGGTTTCGCCACGATGGGTTTCTCATCGGATGATGATTCTGCATCACTCTCTGCCTTGACCTTGCGCTTCCGAGGTGCCGCTTTCTTCTTCGTGGGCGCAGGCTTCTTCTCGTCCTCTGCTTCAGAGCCAAAAGACTTATCAGAGTCCTCCTCTTTCTTCGCCTTCTTCTTTGGAGGCTTCCGCGCCTTTGTCTTTCCATTGATAGGCTGATCGTCCTCGGCGTCAGACTCTACCTTGACCTTGCTCTTGTTCACTGCGGCGCGCTTTCCATTGGTGGCAGGCACTGTGGTTGCAGCGACAGCACCAGGCATGGCAACAGCTGCAGTCACAGACTGCTTCGCTGGCGAAGACGCGAGCGGAATATCATCGTCACTAGAGGATGAAGACTCTGCGTAGACTGGTTTCTTTCGTTTGTTGAGTCTAGGTGGAAGAGCATCTGAGCTACGTGTGGTCTGCGTGGTTTGCGACTAGATAGGGATTGATATAAGTTAAGTAGCCTGAATTGGGTAAGCACCAAAGACACATACCAAAGGTAGATCGTCGTCGTCGCTGCTCATGGCAACATCACCATTGGTTTTACCGTTCGCGTGGCCGTTGGTGGCTGGCCGTGGCGGGGACGACGACAAGTCAGACAGCTCCTCAACGGCCATGGCGGCAAAGTTCAGAGGTGGTGGTGGTGAGAGAGAGAGTTAGACGACGTGGTGGCGCGATTTGAAAAGGCAACAAGGCGGCGGAGAAGGGGGGCACTCGGTCGTGCTGGCGGACAGGCAGAGGGAGAGCAGAAACAACTTGGAGGGGAAACGAACAGTGACAGGTTGATGATTTTATTTATTTTGACTAAGTCCTTTTTCTCACGCCTGGATGGACACGCATAGCCCGGTCTGTTCTCCCCTTTAGGAAACTCAGACTTTCCTCTCCGCACCACATCAACCGTACGTTCCCTTTCCTTCCACCTCGCGGGAATCTTCTAATAGTTCCCATACAGATGCAAAAGCCACTTTACCGAGACCCATGGGCGAAATTCGAGGCATGGCGGAGGCACCCTGTCTTTTCTGGCCCAAGCATGGTCCGGAACCTCTTTCCCGGCTTTGGCATTGCTGTGGTAGCATTCACTGCATATGTGACCGTGGATAACCTATACCTCAGCAAGAGAAAACCTGCAGTCGAGCACCACGAACATCATTAATAAGGTGCGCTATCGCAACACGCTTCCGACGCGTCTCTGACCTCGTCCACTATAGCCCAGACTGTATGTCGAATCCAACGAATGAAAACGTGTGCATTCCAGCGGGCCACTGTCCTTTAGATTATCCTATTCAATAGCAGCAGCTGGCCTCAAATAGACGGCCCTGGATGATGTAGTCAAGTTCTGTGATACTGGTCGGGTCTGATGTCAGACTACCAGCTGAATCGAGTGCATTCATGGAGCAACATTCTTCGCCCATTTAGTGCGCTATCTTATCGGTTGTTTCTCCCGAAGAAGCGTTTGAGGNTGGTGCTGTCCGTTCAGTTACTTATAGAAAGCCATTGGAGCGTGTAGATCAAGCTCGGCCGGGCATTAACAGATCGGAGGAATGACTTTGCAAATGGTTGCGAACCCCGGAAATCATTTGGTGAGATCATGACCTGCAACACTATTTCCGTTGTTTTCCGAAAACGCTGTCATCATCAAAAATTGTCCCACATAATTCGAAACCTCGCACACCTCGGAGCTTGGCTCCAACTCCTTCAAGACTGCTACACATTCGTTCTATCATCTACAGCACCAAGGTGTCCGAATTTGGGACGGAACGNCTCACTCGTTCCCGAGTTCGCCCTTGACAACGGCTTGGGGCCCTAGCGACCACTCATTCTGAGGCTCGCTCATCGCTTTTTTGGCACTTCCCTGCGCTAGAACGTGCCCTACCCTCCTCTATACATACTCACTATCGTGTTTTACTCGTCGCGGCTATGGCTCCCAAGCGTTCGGGCAGCAAGAACACCCCTCCTGGGGAGACGACGGACCCCGATGAAGATGTTGTAAACTACGAGCCACCAACAGACCCTGAGGACAACATCAC